>JAMAKP010000021.1:295278-440293 GCA_023628455.1 Chaetomiaceae sp. B2702 | reverse complement strand
AACCCTAACCCTAACCCTAACCCTAACCCTAACCCTAACCCTAACCCTAACCCTAACCCTAACCCTAACCCTAAGTAGAACTTCTTATACTGGCTGGTGACCGGCGGGCCCAGGTACTCAAGCGCAGCCGCTGAGTTGAGCTCGAGGCCGGCCTTCGCCTCGGCGTATATCAGATTCATGATCTTCCACGACTTCTGCAGCCCGAGTAGATGGCCCGCCTCTGCGTCCCGTCACACCTGTCCCAGCCCACAAGCCTCGTGGTCAGATCGGTGAAATTGTAGTGAGCAAACAGCGACGTGTCGCAGTTGCTGAAGGCCAACGCCTGGGTAAACTCGGCCTCGTGCTGGGTAACTGAGAGGGCGGGGGTTTTCTCGTCCTGGCCGAGGACAAACTGCGCCAGGTCCACGGCCCACTCGACCGATCTGGCGAAGCCATAACTGTTGTATCGGTTTATGCGCGACTCCTTGGTGGCGTGGCTCATGTACGACACCCACGTGCCGCCGCCGTACGTCATCACGTCCGAGTCGTTGCTGCTGTCGTACCACGTTGTGACATCGCCGCGGCGCGCCAGCGTGCTGGTGGCGCCGCCACCCGACACTAGGGAGTCGAGCTCGGCCTGCGAAATGTATCCGGTGGTGCCCGTGCAGGGCCCTTGCTCGGCCGTTGACGCAGGCCCCGTGAAGAGACAGTGGGGCCCCGTGTGACCCGGGTCCGTCATGCCAAAGCTCCGCCCGTAGCCGGCGATGCCCACGGCAATCTTCCCGCGGGTACGCCGGCCTTGGTAATCATGGATAGCGCATACTCGGTCTCGGTCAGGTTGAGATGGAGCGGAGACAGTTGCCCAGGGCACAGTCCGAGCTGGCCCATGTGTTGTTGTAATCCCACTGGCCGTGGAGATTGTACGTCATGTAGACAATGTAGTCCAGGATCTCGGCCATTTCGGCGATCGGGAAGCCCTTGAGATACCAATACTAGGCGGGCGCTGCGATGGACAAGGAGACGCCCGCCGGCAAAAGGGCCCGGACCGTCTTGAGGAAGACGAGGTAGTTCGGGCCCTCGTTGGGGCTGCCGTGCGGGATTCCCGGTAGGCCTGGTGCACTAAGGTACTCCCAATCAAAGTCGATACCGTCCAAGTTGTATTGCTTGACCGTGTCGACGACGCTCTGGGCAAATTTCAGTCGGTTTGCATCCGTCACGCCGTCTCGAAAAATCGGATACGAGTCTACACTAAGTAGAGCGGGTTAGAAATCCTAACTCTCCCTGTTTGCTAAGATACCTGAGAAGGTTTGCTTACTTTGTTCAAAACGACCACCCTCCGAACGACAGAATACGTTTGAAACCTTTCCACTGAGTCATGTACTGTGAGAAGTCTACCTGATAGTGGGAAATCAGGCCTCCAAAGGCGTAGTGCATGTGGGTGTAACCCGACAGGATCGTGGATGCATCTATTGTTAGGCAGGCCCTATCCATGCCAAAGGCCTCAAAATAGCCAATGCGCATAGAGCCGCCAGGTGAGCCATTGTGAACAATGTCGGTGCCGCAATCCGAGATGCAGCCGTTTTCACCCGGCGTCGGTGTCTACCAACAATATCAGCCACAGGTGTCTAATTCAGAATATATCGGGGGTGTTTTGGAAGCAAACCGGCTCCCGAAGCAGCTATAAAGGATATATTTAACCGGCCTAGATAGTTACTTACTGGATTGGCTCGGCGTGCAGAACTCGGGTGTGATGCCATACTAGCCCCATTTATTGCACTATTATTTGCCAGATGATCAGTAAATATCCCTGATGAGCACCTCTTGAGGGAGATACATACGCACGCGTTCAGGGGGCACGGGTTCAGAGAGCTGATTTGGCCTCAAAAACTCGGTCGCGTTGTCCCAGGGACCTGCGGACCGCACACACGGTGCCGTTGACAGCGGCGGGCATCGGCGGGTCGCCGGTGCTGATGCACATAGGGCCCTCTTTCAAGCCAGCACAGCCCTCCCAGCCCCAAGTCTTCAAATTCCACTGCTCGATGTTGTCGACGGCGATGTAGTTCTTCGAGGCAATGTCCCAGCAGTTGTCTCCCTGCACCGCAGTGTGCGTGGCACATGTGCCGTCCGCGTTTGGCTGAGGAGCGAGATTTGGTAGCGAGCCTGCCGAACAGCATATGGACTGCCCAGCTATCAGCGTCGAACACAGGGTAGGGCTCGGATTGTACTCGGTGAACTGGGCGTCGGTGATGCCACAGCGGGCGGCCAAGTTGGCGCATCCGTCGCCCGGTTGGACGAGGACTGTCTATCCCCGGTCGAACAGTAGGATGCGAGCTCTCCGGTCTGCGGTTAGCAATGTCCGACGCAGTCGTTTATGTACCCAGCCCGGAGGCATCGCGGGGCTGGCCGCGCTGTTGTTGCCAACTCTTGTGAAAGTCATGATTCCCTTGCCCAACTTCGGCTCAGTCGTCCGCGATGCATTAGCTACGACGAAAAGGGCCTAGGGATGCAACGGGTCCTAGAGATATCACCAACAGGCGGAGACATAACCTAATAGCGCATGCAGGTGAAGGGAAGGACACCGAAGGGCAGGTGACGCGAAGCATTCTACCAAGTAAGCAGGGGGGTGACGCGGTCACCAATTTGCATCCTAGCTAGCCTACCACTCACTTAGACGGGAATAGTGCAGGGGCAGATTTCGGGGGCTAATAAAGCTTTGAAATCCTAGGTAGGGTTGCTGGACTGAAGTCGTGTAGCCAAGTGTTATAGAGTGTATATACCTTAGGTAAGGCTATTACTTATAGGCACTTGGCACACTTATGGCCATGTTACAAGATTCATGATCTAGGATGGCCGTGTTTTTCCTTCCACAAGCCAACAAGAAATCTCGTTGATCTCCCGTCTTCGACTCACTACAAGCCGCTTGGCCCCCACACCGTCTCGCGCCCCTGCTCGCTGTTCCACTTGCTGAACAGCGCATGTACACATCTAGCAAAGAAACCGTACCGTCGCTGTTCGCTAGCGTATGGAAACCTTTTCCAACCTCGTACAAAGGACCAAGTCTTCAGCAGTCACGGGCCCGGGGGCCTCGGGATCAACAAACCGCGAAGGCCGCAGTCATTTGTAAATTGTATGTGCATGTACACTAGCTACCAAAGAGTTTCCGTTCGCAAAATCGCATTAGGAAGCATATCGAGCGGGGGCCCCTTAGAGAGCTTCCGTATCTTATCTTCTATATCGCCTTTGGTGTCCTCTAGTCGAGGTTACTTTGATTATAGGCAAAAAGTACTATAGTTCCCGTACTGATAGGCCTTTTGCAACCCCTTTTCGCAATCACGAAGAATTTCAGAAAGGAGTATCCTCTAATCTACTCATTGCGAGAAAAATCGTTGCGCTTAACGGGCAGGCATCACGGGATCTGGAAGCGTGGCAATTGTACTCTTAAAGATGGGAATGCCCTTGTGTGCGAACACATTGTGTTGCTGCGAATGTGTTCTATAATTACGGATTACATTTGCCATACATACAAGGCCGGAGTTAAGGTTTAACTTGAACCGCGGTAATGCTCGGGGCAAACTGAACGCATCCCTGCCATTTGGGCCCCAAACACGCCCGACCTGACGTTCTCCTCCGGTTTCTCCGAAGCTTTTACACGGTTCATCTAAATAACTGTCGTGGTTATAGCAGCGGCCGCACTTCTTAAATCGATTGTGAAGCCCCGACCCATGATCACGGGCGCCATGGCGACACCTCAATTTACTGGCGTCGACGCTCCAATACCACCGTACTTTGACCCGCCCTTGGAGAGGGTGTCATATAGCACCAAGCCTGGCGCTTTGGTATTCGGCTGGCCAGCCAAGGGCGGAGTGTACGTCCTCCCGGCGGCTTCTGCCGTCGAGATCGAATTCCTAGGCTTCGATCGGTTCAATCCAGTGCCGCATCCCCGTCCAACTGATCCCGGCACCGCCGCAGACGAGGAGGCGCACTGCAATAAGAGTAACTGCCCTGAACTTGGAAGATTACGCACTTCACTAATCCAACAATCTAGTGCGTCAGCTAGGTGCTGACTGGTGGGAGAGTGAGCACGCATGGTCTGAGCATGAGAGGGAACTACACCCGGGAAGCTTCGGGAAGAGATTTCTCGCCACCGGCTGGCCTGCCTTGGGCGGTGTTTGGGTTCTCAGTGAGGATGAGGATATCGCTGGCAAGAAGCACGCCGGCATGCTGTTTAATGCATACACCATGGAGGAGCGATGCAAGATCATCGAGCAGTTGGGTGGCACCTTTTACGCGAACCCGAATAATTGCCCAGACCTAGACTTGGCCTGAGCAAAAGTATATTATGCATGTGTCTACTCAATTTTCTGGCGTCTTCTCCTTATATAACTTTGTGTCTTGCTGTTAGCAACCTGGTCCGTACCGCTTGTATGGACCGTTGGAGTTGAGTGCGCAGGACAGGTAGCAAACAGACACCGACTACACCACCCTTACCATAGGTAGCTCTCTATATATGGTATGCACCTATTATTCTCCGCCGTAACCGCGCTAGACAATGTTATTTAACTCCTATTTTTTATCATTCCTAGACCCCGATCGCCCGATACAACTGAGCGCTGCCCGTGAGTACCTCGGTACCCGCGACTTTTCATGGCAAACAAGAACTAGTCGGACAAATAGCAACGCTATGCAGCAATAGTGGATCGGCGCCGTTGGGCTCGAACCAGGGACTGGCAGGTTTGTTGAGGGCCGCCCGGATCGTCACACCTGGGCTTTCCTATGGTCCCGCGTTGGCAATGAGTCACAGAGCCGGGACTCGACCCCACTGAGCGTTTGACGGAAATAAGGGAAACTTTACCCGGTGGTTTCCTCAACCTGCGTCTGACGCCCAACATCCAAGAACCCTCCACGATCTTGCCAGTATTAGACGATTGCCCATCTAGAAGTTTCTATTACGTATATGTTTGTGACCTTGGACTCTTGTGCCCTGACTCAGCTTGCCATGCCCCAATACCGGTAAGCACAAATAAAGTGGTATTCTAAAAGTGTTAGTTGCCACGGGTCTCATCCACCTCGTGGCACCCACCCACATTCATGAATTATCGCCATCGGCTCGGCGCCGGCGCCGAGTGGGTCACCCGCTGATGTCTTGCGACAAGTTACAAAACATTGTGGAGGAGCCACTCGGTTTTGATCCTTGATGTGCATTTAGGATTTACTACCCACGTTAATCTTTTTTTCGGCGAATTCCACGGCCTGTCAGGCCCTTCAACTCCCGGTACCTTTCTCTATGAGCGGCGTGGGGAGCGAGGAAGGTGAACACAATGCCCGACCGCCGTTTGCACCTCTTTTTCGGTAACCCGATATTGTGCCATCGGCGGCAGTGCAAACCTCTTTCCTCCGATCCCGACCGACCACAATTACTACCCTACATAACAAAGGCCATGCTACCGGTGTTGTTGCAGCCTTAAATCAGCATATAGCCTACAACATTGCCAGTAACAGGATCGCCGCCGGTTGGACACATTTTCGCCTGTACTTTATAGGTTTAACATTAGTTATGATGGAAGGGACGCAGATGTCAGTGGTGTCATGTCGTGAAGAAGGCTTCGGAGCCGGCGACTGGAGCGAACAACAATTATTACTTATACTCTGGGCAAGCGTTCACCACCAAACTTGTCACAATCACAGAAGATGAAGCGCGGTTAGAGGCAATGTCTTTTAATTGCCACTCAAAAAAAGAGATTAACCTGAGCATGGCCACCAGGACCAAGACGCTCATGGTTAGGGGGCAAATGGCCCAGCTGTCAGTTTGGGTTGGAGGACCTGCTGCGTCCGGCGGTCCCATCGGGGAAAGCAACTCCAGGTCAACTTGAAATCGGAATCACTAGGACCCGTTTCAGGATCGTTCCACCTTGAGTGGGGGGGTTCGCCGCTCACGAAGCTCCCACTTTTTCGTCGAACAATGGCTTCGAGATTGGGCCCCCTGCGTGCGGGGAGGCTCGTCAGCCTCGGGCTGGCTAGTCTTGAGCTTGTCGGCCTTCTTGTGGAGATCGACGAGACATTTGTAGACTGGATCGTCTTCCGGCAATGGATCGTCGCCATTGGTTGGCTCGACATAGAATTTCCGGACCTTGTCAAGAACTTCCTTCTGGCGATGGCCCGGGGATCGGAACTGGCGCCTGTTGCGGAGAGGGGCCAAACTCCACTGGGTGGGTTCCCTATCACCGCTAACGGTGCACATGCGAAGAAAGGCGCCAATGTTGATAGCTGAAGGATCCCTGTGGGCGCTGGGTCCCGGGGCGCCAATGTCTTCTTCCTGCTTGACCAACTTGAGGTCGGTGCAGAGTGTTGAACGACTCCTGATGGTGCCGTCCGTCTCGAAAGCGCCGAGTTCCTTCAAAGCTCTATCCACCATTTCCGCAATGCTGTCGGGCCGCGAAATTGTAACCTTCTTGGCGGGGAGGACAAACCTCTCATTGTCGAGGTTGCCGTTTAGCCCCATGTCGATGATCTGCCGAATGGTCTTGCCCTCTAACATGGGGTCGGCGACGAGGTCGCGGGGCTGATCACGGAGAGGATCGAAGTCTCCGGGATGCTTCTTGCCTCCCAAGATGGGATCGTCTGCCTGGATGCGGGAAATGCTCATGGCAAACGAGTTCCTCCAAGGCCACGAGAGGACCTTGTTGGGATCCGAAATGAGACCGAGGCCTTCGCACAAGGCGAGGACCTCGAAGAAAGTGTACTTTGTACTGCGGATCTGAGGTTTGTTGGCCCGGTCAATGACCACGTGCGCCATGAGGCTTTTCATAGTCTCAGGGTCACTGGCCGCCTCGTCGGTGAGGCAATCGTCCAACACATGGTCCTTGACGTTGCACCTGGGGCAAGGACCGATGGAGCCATAATCAGCGCTCGGAATGGCGCAGATCGTAGAGGTGTGTCCCTCTTTTCCGCAATTGGCGCAAGTGTCCAGATTGGGAACGATTACCTTCATGTCCTCGTCACCCGCGGTGGGACGCGGGACATTGGGGTTGGGGGGGTTGTCGGCGCTGCGGGGAGGCTCGCGAGGGTTGCTAGCGTGATGGGGGCGCTCGCGGGGGTTGCCGGTGCCACCGGGGACGTCCGGCTCAATTCCAGCACGATGTGCAGCCCTAATGGATTCTCTTCGGAGTTCAGAAAGGTGCGCATCGATGGCGCGGCGACCCGGTAGCTCAAGTTGAATTGTGCCCATCCGGGCGTTGTGTTGCATGCACAGGCGCTTGAGCGTGTTGGCCAGAGCGTCGATCGACGTGTCGTCTGCGAGAAACTTGATGTTGTACGCATTTACGGGCCGGGGCCGCCATGTATTCGGGGAGCAAAAGTTGATTTGCTCGCCCGCAGCCTCGAGGAAGCTTGGTTCCGCGGCGCGAAACTCAAAGTTGACCTGACTCGCATCGAGCATTTGTAGCCGGGGTTTAGCTTGGTCAATGGTCGGCATGTCAGGGTACGTCGGTGCGTCCCTGTGCGTGGTGATGAGTTGGGACTGCCGGTTGGCATTGTCCAACATCTCTTCCAGGCGACGTTTCTTGGTGCGGCCTTCATTGAAGTTACCGGGGGAGTTGTTGCCCCGATTGGGCCAGGAGTTGTTGCTCCGGTTGGGATCGGCGTTCGATGCCATCCCGAATCTGCGATAAAAATCGGTCAGTGTCGATAAATATGTGATGACCAGTGAGCAGGCAGGATGATACTTTTTGATGTTAGTGTGTGTTTGTGTGGGAAAAAGAAGGAGGGGACGAAGGCGGTTGGAAATTGTATAAGTGTTTTTGTGTTGGCGGGCTGATATACCTGAGGCACGCACCCACATGACATGCATCCGATGACACGCATGGTCAGTCATCCAAAATTTCTGCCTCATTTGAACTTCATATCTGCCTAACTCAGAAGTGAGGGCGTGGCTTGAACTGCAAAACCAGATTTTCAACGCTTGGTTAACGAACGGATTCATCACTCTTTCTCCCACAGACAACAGAAACAAGACGAGGTTATCTGCGCCGATTTGAATCAACAATGACCCAGCATGACAACCCGTTCCCGGCACGCCACTTGGCGTGGGAGAAAATATCCTCGCCGGTTGGCGAGAAGAAATTGGGCGCATCGAGATCCCTTGCGCTCTCCAAGGATCTCAGCCCTCGACCACTGTCGACACATCCAGTGCGACTCCTCGGCGCTCTAGATGAGCAAGTTCATTTTATACGAGCTCTACAGACAGCTACAGGGTTTTGACGACGGCGTGGAACGCCACCCCATCTACGCGCTGCCAGATTCGCTGAGCGTACAGGTTGTCAAGATGTTCCTCGCGAACGAAGAATCGAAGATGACGAGACGGTCTCGACCTCGACACGACCACTCTGGTTTGATCCTACGCCAAATTATACCAAGAATTGGCTAGGAAACGTATCCCAAACGACGGGAAAGACAGTTGTTGTGGTTTTCGACACCAACTTTTGGTCGATTCACTACGGACCTTGTCGCAGCCTCGGCGCTGCTACTCCAGCCCCAGATGTCGACACGCTATGGCCGAAGAAAAAGATTCGCAGCGCCTTCAACAGGAATGTTTTGCAAGTCAGGCTCCAGCCAACTGCCGGGTACGAGCTCGTGCAGTTGGGGTTCAACGAGGACGCGGAGAGTCCCGCGCTCGACGAACGCATCCTCGCAACAGCGGCATTTGCAATGTTGTGCGCTGACAAGACGGATGCGTTCGAGGAGGACCTAGGCGGCACATCGCAGGGCATGGCGGTTGCTGCGTGTCTTGTGCCGCCGCAGCAAGCCCAGTAATTTCATGACAGGATCCGCTGTTGTGAGGATCCCGCCATGTCAGACTAGACGTCGTTTGTGATCACGGCCGACGATATACACGGCGAGTTGACTGCGGCCAGCGAGGTTACGCGCCCCGCCCGAATTGTCTTGTTTGTGGACCCGGCGCTGCGCTTCCTCCCAGCGATCGAGGGTCAATTCGCTGCCCTGCATGGGGACGAGATAATGCCGAGACCCTGTTCCATTTTGCCCATCTCGCCAAGGACAGTCTGGGGGCACTCACGGATCTGTTGGCCGTCTTCCCGTGCCACTCGACGCGTACCGACGAAACACTACGCCGTCTTCTGGTGATGAGTCTGGTCGGGAAAAGTGCTAATGTGCCTCGAGTCGGGTTTTGCTTTGAGGCTACGATGCTCGACGTAGTCGTGAATTGTCCTTCATCTGCGGTCCAGCGCACCCTAGCTGTCATTCTCAGCATCTTTCGCGTCGGTTTTGGCAGGATCCTGCAATGAAGTTCACTCACTCAGCCCGAGTCCAGCCTCGAGAAGTGCCGGGCCCTGGGCGCAGCTGGCCAGTAACGGCCGTCTCTGAGTGATCATCGGCTTCGTAGCGAGTCTCCTGGCAGTCAAAGGTCAGGACATGCGTGTTGGCCGGATTGGCAGCATAGAGCGATGTGACATGGTTATGAGCAGAACTAAACTGCTCGGGCACGTTAAGGAACTTGAACCGGATTAAGGTCACTTTGTGCAGGTATATCGTGTGAGCCCGGATGGATGGCACGGCCACCATGGCCCCGAGGAGGGCCAAATACCTGGACGACAGCGCGGACACCAAGCGTCAGGCACACCGCCAAGAGGGTAGCCGCAGGGTGGAAGACCACACCCAGGCCGTATAGTGTGGTATTTGTATTTTGTATATGAACTAGCGGCGGCGGTGTATGGTTAGAGAGAGCGACAATGAGCCGTGCTGTGACACTGTTGGTGACAATGGAGGCCACATACATACATATGGACTCATGGAGCAGGCAATAAGCCGAAACCAGCGGCTGGCGGTTTTCGAATCGCGGTGACGGCAGGGGCGTATCCTACATCAAACAAGTTCAACGACTAGAATTGGTAATAACCGTGCTTGAGAACATAGCAACGTATGAACAGAAGCGATGTGGTTCACGAGGCACGTTCGGGGTGGTATTTTGCCGCTTCGAATATGGCAGTGTAAACAGAACTACCTACATATACAATTATACAGACGTAGCAGGGAATTCAATTGCCTGGTTCAGGTGACCCGCCCCCCCCGTAAAGTATGTACTATACATAGGTACTGTACAGTACATACATACATACTCGGAAAGGTATGGTATCGTCTCACCTGTCGCGGATTTGCCGCCCCCTATTTGAGGCACAGTCCAACTCTTGGCATACCGCCCCGAGCCAACAGTCGATGCCGGATGAGATTGGCTGCAGGATGTGGAGCCCCACGTCGTCAGCATTTCAAGACCTGTCTTCAATCGTGCGTGTTGCCGCCGTGCAATGTTGCTCACTCACCACGCGGCGACCGCGCAACAATCCAACGGGGGCGCGCTCCATCGCCGGACACAACTATGATCATTTCTGGGTCCCGAACGCGCCTCGTAGTCCTCGTCTTTATCGCGCTAACATTCGCCCTCGCGGGCACGCGATTTTTAATATACGGCAAGGGCCGAATAGCGAGTCTGCCTGTTGCTGCAAGTAGCGGATCGCCAAACGCAGGGCCTGCGCCGAGTGTCAAGCCAGCCCCGGGGCGCGAAACAGAGATCAAACAATGGAGTTCGGCGCTGCCACGAGTGCCGTGCGTGGGGCCTGGGGGCCTCAACCTTAGCCGAGATGAGAGCGACGACAACATCCGTGAGAGCACCATCGATATCCGTAAGTTCGCAAGCCGCACAGCCGCGTCCAATTCGATGCTTAACCGCATGCTGCAGAATATCCGCGCCCTTTTGTCGGCTCTCATGAGACGCTGGGCCTGAGCCAGACCTGGATGACAGCGGCTGACCGCTACGGGCCGTACGGCTGGGGCGACGACAAGAAGAAGATGGCATGGAACTCGACGGATTGGGCAGCGCTGCAGAACCAATGTCTAGGGCGCAATGCCCACAGGTTCAAACATACAACACCGATGCGTCCCGGCGAGAGACGCTTCCGCATGCGGGACCCAGGCGAGGAGATCAAGCTGCCGGTGGTAGAGCCGCAGGTAGTGGACCATGCGCCACGGACGGCCATCATATTTCGCGCCTGGGAAGGGTACAAGTATACGCCGGAAGATTTACTGAATCTGCGCGCGACCACCGCAGAGACATCGGTGGCTTTCGGTGGCGAGTACACCGTCTTCATACTTGTCGACGTCAAAGACGAGGAACGGAAGATCTTTGCTAGCGAGGAAAACTACCTACGGGCCATCCGAGATCTCGTGCCTCCGGAGCTGCAGGGCATGGCGGTCCTATTTGACGAGAGTCTCCTCCAGAGCTGGTATCCCGCGATCAAGTCGCACAGTGCCACGTACCAAATCATGCAGCCGCTGCAGCTGTTTGGGTACTTTTATCCGGAATTCGACCACTTCTGGCAACTCGAGCTGGATCTTCGGTTCACGGGGCATGCTGGGCGGTACCTCGCGGCCATGTCGAACTTTGCGCGTGAGCAGCCTCGCAAGCAGGCGGTGGAGCGCAGCACCTGGTTCTACATGCCTGAGTTCCACCATGCCTACTCCGACCTGTTAGCGGCGGTCAACGCGTCTCTTGGGGGCGGAGGCGGCCTGGGATGGGGCATGAAGATCCAGGATTTCGAGCCCATCGGTCCGCGGCCGCCTGTCGACGACCCCTTGGACGACAACTTTGAGTGGGGCGTTGGCGAGGAGGCGGACTTCATTGCCATGGTCCCGTGTGCCCGTATCGAATACCTCAAGGACTGGTATTGGAGACACTGGCGCCAGGGTTTCAAGGCCGGCGACGGGACGCCCGGTTGGATGTGTCAACCGGCCATGGGCCGCGCGAGCAGAACACTATTGCTTGCCGCGCACCACGCCCAAGCGACGCAGGGTCTCGCGATGCACTCCGAGGCCACTCTCTCATCCTTTGCGCTATGGCACGGGCTCAAGCTCGTGTCACCACCGCACCCGATGTACCAGGATCCACAGTGGCCGCGCGAAAAGATGAATGAGCTGTTCAATGGGCCAGGCACTATCGAGTCGCACCGAGAAGAAGGCATGGTTGGCATGGCCAAGGGTGATGCCATCTACAGAGAAGCGCCGCACGATTATATCACACAGTCGGGATCATTTTGGTGGTTCACGCCGTTTCCGGACAAGATCTACGATGCTTGGATGTCCCGTGGCGCCCGGGGCGCGGAAACCAACCACGAAGTACCGTATGTTCTCTGGAGGAGTCCGGACGGGAGGGTCTATGCGCCAAACATGATGCTACATCCGGTCAAGACGAATCGGAACGTGCCAGAGGGGCCAGGAGTAACAATTTTTGTAGTAGTGGGCGGCATGGTTGTCGCGTTGCTGTGCCTCCTGCTGACCGGGTTCCTGTGGTGGAGAAGGAGGAGTCGTGGTAGATACGCCCCCCTCAAGAAAGACGACAGCGAGTAGATGTATGGCGCTATGGCGCCCGAGCATTCCAGGTCGCATGGTTAATAATAATGACACGCTACGAAAGCATAATGAATTGATTCTCGCCAGCCTGCGGCGTCTGCGATGGCGAGATGCTGCGGCATGCTCCGGCGCAGCGGCGCAATATATGTCCCGTCGGTCCGAGGCCGTCCTGAGAGATCCGCGGGTTTGCACATGCACCCCTCCATGCGTAGCGCAGTGCAGAAGCGAACCTGTCCCTCTTCAAACAAAACGACCGCTATGGCTGCGGAGACTCACTTCCTGTCCGGGCGGCATGTTGTCGTCGCCGGCGCTGGAAGCCCCAGTCTGTCTTTTGCCCTTGCCCTACGCAAGTTGTGGCCAGCCTACCTGTCACCGCCAAGACTCACTATCTTCGAACATGACGCAAGACAAGATGTACTTGGCCGAGAGGGATATAGTCTTTCCCTTGCTGGCCACGGCGACACGGACAACTTGGTTAGCCGTCGAGACTTGGGTCTCCTGAGCAAGGCCCTGGACCTTGCCATTCTACGCGCCGACGATACAGGCTGCTTCAAAATCTGGGATACCGACTGGCGCGGCGTCATGAGTGTGCGTCTCCGTCTGGCAAGAGGTTTTCCCACGCCAGGCATCAGGATTGCCAGGAAGCATCTGCGCCGGGTTCTCATCAACCCCGTATCGGAAGAGGTTAGATGGGGCGTTACCTGCACCTCTACCGCGAGATTAGAAACCGGAAAGGCGATGGTTTGGCTCTCTAGGCGCGAGCCTAGCTCCGAACTGTCAACCATCGAATGTGTGGTGGCGGATGGCGCAACCAATAAAATCCGATCAACCCTTCGCCCCAATAACAGACTAGAATATGCCGGCGCTGTTCAGATCGCTACGTCAATGATACCATCTTTGAAGTAGTTTATGCTGTAGGTGGTGTCGCTCTGGTACCACGCGACCCTAAACGGTTCGGAACCGTTGGACACGCTATCTTCGATGAATGCGTCTGCGAGCGCTAGGTACAGCGAAAAGTGAGCGGGCGTGGCCCTTATTAGCGAAAGATTGAGAATAGTGGCTTACCTTTAATCAATCCACTCGGCCCAGCACCTCCATTACCGATCCCAAGGAGGATAGTGGGTTGTTGGCATGGCCGCCGTTGTGAACAGCCGCTGGGTCAATATCCGCATAGAGATGAGGCAGTGCTGCCGCTACAAATAATAGCAGTGAAACCGGTATAAGCTTGAAGAACTGCTGGAGAAACCAAGTTGCCGTAGTTTGGACAATTAATGCTCGGTAGCAATCAATGAAAGACTCACGGTCTTAGGTATTGTAAAAGACCACTCCTGGTTGCCTGCCAAAGCAGTTGCCCGGCGGCAATATCTCGTTTAAAATCCTAAACATACTACGTCGCGCTGACGACGTTGTTCCGGCACCTAACTCCCTGGTGAGACATTGAGCGCAGAGCTATTCTAGAAGCGAGTAATACAATCTGCATCTCTGGCTCCCGCCGCTCCAACCATCCTAGCGCTGACGCGCCAATCAGACTGGGGTATAGTACCTCGGAAACTTCGTCCAGTAATATCTAGTCTAGGGGAGCTAGAAGCTATCTACTCTATGATAAATATAGTTCTATATCTCTTAGAAATAGATCCTTTTAAATTCCATGATCTAGACATTATATTTCCAGCTATCTATTTAGCTAGATATCTTTATATGTAGTAACCTGTCCCAGTTGACCAGCCTTGGACAGAGTGAAGAGACGGCAGGGGAAAACTCATTGGTCTTGCATCAGGCCAAGATATTTCGTAGCCAGCCATCTACCAATCACACACTCGTATCAGAGCACACCCCAACATTGGTGGGATTGAGGGATGGATACCTCCTGTCATCCTTGACGTTCTTGGCAACCCATCCCGGGTTCGGAACATGGCACATCATCAGCAACCACGTGGTGGGGAATACCTGAATATGAAGTGGGTGAGGTAGAGGTGCCGAGATAGCAAGGTTGGAGAACGGGTAGCAATGCGGCTGCAGATTGCTCAGGGGTACTGCTCCTTGGCCCGACAGTAGCGCAGGGGATGGAGCAACGTACCTATCTCAGCTATACACTCATCACACGTGCTCGACCATTGGCGGGCGAGCGACACTGTCGCTTTCCCATCCATATAATGAAGCCACCCCGACGGCCCTCCGACCAAACAAGCGACATGAAAACACCGACCTGAATCCTCCCCCAAGGGGTCTCGTCCTGGCAATAATGACGATGCCGGCCTTCCGTCTCCTTGCCTGGTCGACTCTTGTGGTTGCGGGTCTTGCGGCTCCTCACGAGGATGGCCGCTGGAACAGCGGCGGGAAGGCCACTCCCGTCAAGCGGATTTCTCTCGGTCCTCGTCCGTACTGGCTCGTCGACGACATGGACGACGGCCCCCTCAAGAGGAAGCTGGCCTCATGCTCTGAAAAGGAGATGAAACGCAGCGACTGGAGCATCTCTCACCGAGGCGGCGGGACGCTGCAGTTTCCCGAGCATACATATGGGTCCATTATGGCTGGGGTACGCACTCTCAGTGTTGCTAACGATGATCATCGCCGCTGACCGAGTTAGACTCGTATGGGGGCCGGTATCCAAGAATGCGACGTCACCTTCACCAAGGACAAGCAGCTGGTTTGCCGCCACGCCCAGTGCGACCTTCACACCACTACCAACGTGGTCGCGATCCCTGAGCTCAACGCGAAATGCACCGCCCCCTTCAAGCCTGCCTCGAACGGCTCCAAAGCGACCGCCAAGTGCTGCACCTCGGATTTTACTCTTGACGAGATCAGGACACTCTGTGCCAAAATGGACGCCTCAAACCCAGCCGCCGCCACACCTTCCGAGTTCCTGAGCGGCACCCCTGGCTACCGGACAGACCTCTATGCCAAGACTTGCAACCGCGTGCTCACCCTTCGCGAGTTCATCACCCTCGTCGATGGTCTGGGACTCAAGTTCACTGCTGAACTCAAGACGCCCGAGGTGCCGATGCCCTTCCCGGCTGGCAGTGCCTACACCCAGGCCAAATTCGCGCAACAGGTGATAGACGAGTTCAAAGCCGCCGGTATCAAACCCGGGCGCGTTTGGCTGCAGTCGTTCCTCTACGACGACCTGCTCTACTGGCTCAAGGCGGAACCTCGATGGGCCAAGCAGGCCGTTTTGCTGGATGAAAGCGCAGATGCCGCGGTGACGATGCCCGAGGCAGTGGCGAATCTCAAGAAATATGCACAGGCGGGCGTCAAGATTATTGCCCCGCCGTTGCCCTATCTTGTCACCGTCAAGAATGGCAAGATCGTTCCAAGCGAGTATGCCATCACGGCCAAAAAAGTTGGTCTCGAGATCATCACTTGGAGTCTAGAGCGCAGCGGATGGCTGGGTGACGGTTCGGGCGGTGGGTATTACTACAGCAGCATTACGAACGTCACCAACAACGAGGGCGACGTCTTCAACCTCTTACACGTGCTAGCGCAGGACGTGGGCGTGATTGGTGTCTTCTCCGACTGGAGCGCTACCGTCACCTACTACGCCAACTGTTTCGGTCTCTTTTAATGATTGCTTTCGATGCTAACATGGGAGAGGGGGTCAAGGGTAATGTATGTACGTACAATGGAATCAGGCAAATCTTATTGCTGGCTCCAGCTCAGGCTTTGGTATGGAGACGGATGCGTGCAGGTGTATACGAGTAATAACGTACATTAACCTCGGCGGTTGCAAGCCTGCCTGGCTTGTTCCGTGGGTTTCATGTTCCGGGAACCTGGGAGCGCCGTGCTGTCGCATTGGAGGATGCCCAATTAGCCGCCGGATATAGTCCCTGTACTGTACCAACCATCCAGACAGCATACCACGACAGCACCTGGTACGTTCAAAGTAGCATCGGTAGGTGCTCCACGGGTTTCCAAATTGCTACGGACACCTTGCATCTTAACGGTGGTGCAAATCACAACTCGAATTTAAACGCCGTGAGAGTGAGGTGTGTATGTTGACAATCACATCACTCCCCTCGCGGCAATCCAAAAATGGCGGCTATACTGCCACCCTTCCGAGTTCGTCACAGTTTAATAACTCCCCTCAGTTGGTACCTATTGCCATTTCTCTTGTTTTCGCTTCATTCCACGGCATTAGCTGCATCCTCTCCTTCCACGCTGGGGCAGTGCCAGAACAAGCCCGCAGGCAGACTTCAAGAAGACGGGACCTCGACTTGCCCTGTCCCAGGCAGAATCGGGATTGTTGGCAACAGCCATGAGGATGCCATTACCTGGACGTTCCCTCCGAGATGCTTTCACCAAACATCCAAAATCAGCCATGCTGAACGGGTCGATTGTCTCTTTACCTCGGCAGAATTTCGTAACGGTCACGGCACCAGCCTCGTGACGACCACCGCCACCGCCTCACATGTAATAGGCGTTGGTGCGTTTTCCGATAAGCCAGAGCCCCTCGCTTGCCGGCCCCGCGACTCCCTCGAGCCGGCATATGAGGTTATGCCAATACAGGGGAAGGGTAAAGGCGTTGTGGCAAGACGCAGAATTCGGATGGGAGAGATCATCATGATCGACTTCCCGGCTATCCTCATCGCCGTCTCCTTTCTAGCCGACACCAAACCGCACCACCGCCGCCGGATCCTCAAGCAGGCCATAAACCAGTTGCCTGAAGTGACCCAGAACAGGGTTCGCGGCCTGTATAGGAGTTCAGCAGAGCACGAGGTAGATGCGATTCTGGGACCAAACTCAAACACTGTCATGCTGGCAGAGAGCGAAGTGCACGTTGGTTTATTCACTGAAGTTGCGGTACGTTGAGCAAAGGGAACCAGCGGACCACGACTTCGAGAGCTGACAATACCGGACATGGCAGAGGATCAACCACTCGTGCCGACCAAAGTAAGTTTCAGCTCTGATTGACTTGGTCGGGATCCATGTTGTTCAAGTTCGTTAACTCTTGTCAGTGCATACTACAGATTCTCTGAGCGCCGGCTGACCATGGAGGTGGTCGCTTATCATGGCATTGAGCGGGGGGAAGAGATTGTCATGAGCTGTATGCTTTTACGCTTCCTTCTCCGATTCACTATGCTCTCTGCTAACCGGATTTCTTAAGACGTGCCTCTGGAGACGCCTGTGGAAACGCGCAGGCAATACTTGAAGAATCACTGGGGCTTCGACTGTACCTGCTCGCTCTGCCGCGGTTCCGAGACGGACATCAATGACTCTGAGAGCTGGAGACGCAAAATCAAGAGCCTTAAGGAGACCATCTCGGACGCCAAGAGCCAAGGATACTACAAGGACGCAATTACCATGACCGAAGAATGGCTCTTGTTCTCCGAGTGGGACAGAGCCCCGGTGTTCATGCCCGAGTATCACAACACGCTTGCTGACCTCTATTTCCTGAAAGGGGATATGGTCAATGCCACGAGATATGCTCGCATGGCTGTAGACGGTTGGGCGAGATTTGGCAGCGTGGATGACGAAGACCTAGAGAAGGCTAGACTCTTCCTCCATCGCCTGGATCGGTTAAACGAGAAGCGGAGGTGAAGCATACGCTGAACAGTCCCCAAACTTCAGCATATAACAACTTGGATCGCCTGGCACAATACACGACAGAGACCCTCATTGCGGAAGCCCAAGACTCACTACTACTAGCAGCAAGGACAACAACGCAAATACAAAATCGTGACCCGAGCAAAGTCTTCGGCTCTAAATCACTGTTTCTCGTCCCGGTTTACCCCGCTCGGTCGGAACTGCGGCCTGCAGATCAATGGCACTGTATGTGCCATGCGCCCTGCAAGGCGGGACGGCTGAGGGGTCGCACTGCTGCGATCCGTGCCGAGAAAGTTCCTCCCCCGTCGTACTCGTCCAGAACTCGAGTTCTTTGCTGAGCAGGCCCTTGTGCTTACTACATGATGGTGTAAGCCGCCTAGTGCTCTTTGGGGTGCCCCAGTACAGATATAGAGAGTTCTGAAAATGTGAACTGTAGCCTCTCGGCCCGTGTCAAAGCGTGGGACTTGCGGATTATAAAGGACGGTATGGCGTTCGCGTGCCATCACGGTGTGGCCTATGATCCGCCAATAACCTCGGCCTAGCCACTATGCGTTTGATTGCATTCATATTCGCCGCTGTCCGCCTCACCTCGCTAGCTCGGGGGCTTGGCGTCAGCTCCCGGGATGCTCCTGACGAGACCCAGTTGACCCCTGAGGTCGCTGACGATTTTGCATCAGTGGCGTTTGGAAACGTACACGCCACTTCGTCCTCGGCACGCCAGCGCTGCAGAGCTTTCCCAGGGGACACGTCATGGCCAAGGGAGAATGAATGGTCCCGCCTCAACAAGACGCTTGGGGGCGCCCTCCTCAACCCACTTCCGCCCGCGTCCGTGTGTTATAGCACAGCGCCCAACTTCAACGCCGAGGCTTGCAGCTTTCTTATCAACAACGCGAGCCGAACAACCTTTTTCCTGGATGATCCCGTCACAGTCTTGACGCAATGGCCACAAGGGAATACCTGCCTTCTCTCGCAGAACCCTACTGGCAACTGCACTCGGGGAGGATACCCCGTCTATGTGGTCAATGCAACCAGGGTCAAGCACGTCCAAGCAGCAGTCAACTTTGCAAGAAACAAGAACGTCCGACTGATTATCAAGTGTGTGATGCCCGAGGAGAATATTCGTCATATCGTGGACTTCGGCTGACATTGTCGCTGCAGAAACACCGGGCATGATTTCGTCGGCCGAAACACCGGGGCTGGCTCGCTCAGCGTCTGGACCCATTACTTGAAGGGGTTCGAGTTTCTCCCCAGTTACAGGCAACCCGGGGGGGGTTACCGTGGCCCGGCTGCCCGCGTGGGCGCCGGCCTACAAGTTTGGGAGGCCTTTTCGCACGCCGAGAGGTACAATATCACGCTACCAGGCGCATCCTGTCTCACCGTCGGATCGTATGGTGGTTGGATCACCGGAGGTGGCCACTCGCCCCTCAGCTCAAAATTTGGCTTGGGGGTGGACCAGGTGTTGTCCCTCAATGTTGTGACAGCCGATGGGCGGTACGTGACGGCCAACCCACAGCAGAACCAAGATTTATTTTTTGCTATGAGAGGGGGCGGCGGCAGTACGTCGAGTCTTTTTCCAGGTGGTTTAATATTGGGCTCAGGGACCGAAGCGCTGACGCCTGGACAGGTACCTATGGAATCGTCACGTCCGCCATCGTCAAGGCCCATCCCGAGATCAATTTGACGATCGCAAGTTTTAGCTTTACCATTGACAACACGACATCCACCACTCCAGGTCCCAGTGTCACCATTGCTGATACCGAGACGTTTTGGAGAGGCTTCAACGAAGTCTTCGCATTCGGTATCCCGGCGGTGGATGCCGGCGGTTATCTCTGGACAAACGGCATCCCCGTCGGCAACAACAAGTCTCAGATGCAGGTGCAGGTGCAGATGCCGGGTCTGACCCCAGCAGAGACCGCCACGTTTGTTCAGCCTCTCATCCGTACCCTGAACAACCTGGGAATCCCCGTTGCGATCACGACACCGACCACCAGGGTGTACAGTAGCCAGACTGGGGGCAGGGGCGGTGCACCAGGCAACGGTTACTTCGCATCTCGCCTGTTCCCCCGGCAAGCGTATCAAAATGCAACGCTTTTCGCCAGAGCTATGAAAGCAGCCCGTGCAATTGTCGAGGCCGGGTACGTTTTCCACGGTCTGAACATGGCACCGACGCTCAAAGCTGCCGGTTATCCCTCGCCGGCCGGCGTAAACCCGCTATGGCGCGAGATTGCCATGCATGCAGATGTCTTTAGCGCCGTCAACATGGGAGCGGTGACGCCGGCTGAAGGAGCCGCTGCACAGCGACGACTCAACGGATACATGGAGGCCCTTCGCGCGGCCACCCCGGGGGGCGGGGCATACTTCAACGAGGCGGACGTCCTGGAGCCAAATTGGCAAAGCAGCTTCTTCGGGGCCAACTATGACAAGTTGGTTCGCATCAAGCGTGAGCGGGATCCGTGGCATGTTTTCTGGGCGCCAACGACGCCCGGTAGCGAGGCGTGGGCGGTCCAAAAGTCCAGCGAGCTTCCGACGCAGAATGGCCGGCTTTGCCGTGTGTAGGTCTCACGTTTGGGGCTGTGATCCTGCATGATTCGAGGCTCGGAAGGATCGGTCCGTCATTGTGTGAGGACGAATGTGATCGCATGATTAGGACTTGTGAATCTTATGTGGACGATTGTGCTCCTTGAGTTACTGGGACCTGCCCGGAGTGAACGGCTTGCATTTCTCCAGAAGGTGGCATGAAAAGCACTGGATTTAGTAATTTGTCGAACTCAAAGTCCCAGTCCAACCCGAGACCCGTGCAGGTGTCAGGTAATACTTGTGTTGGTGCTTGGTTCTGGGTATAGAGCGCATCCCAGCTCACATTCGCACCGCCGCTGTAAAAGCCCAGCTGCGGGTCAGCACCAGGAGCAAAGTTGTCGGCTCCAATCATCGTGTCGGGGGTTGAATCATGCTCCATCCCAGTGGCGGAGTCTGTGCCTTGAGACAGCAATGGCGTGAGAGACGGCTCGCTACCACTTGCAGTATCGCCTTGCTGCTGTGGACCATACTCGTTCAACGGCATCTGCGACTGTTTGTACAATCCCAACAGCTTCGGTTGCAGATTGAGCACGATCTGGGCAACGCGAGGGCGGACTCGCTCCTCCACATCTTGAAACTCTTCCCGAAACAGTATCTCGAGCTCTCGGCGGACAAGCGTGGGCATCTCGCGGCGGATAAAAGTGGCGTAGTCTTCCAACTCCCCCGAGCCATTCAGGCTGCGACTCTCGCCCTCGTCCTCGGATTCACTGTAATCTATCGCCTGCGTCAGAAATACGCTTTGGCAGGTCAAAGGGTTGGCTTACATGGCGACGGAATGGCGCTCTGGATGTCGTCCGGGAACAGGACCATGTAAATCTCGCGCCATTTGTCCTCGTCGGTCATATCTGCGTGTGTCTTCTTGCGGCTACGGAGTCTCTTTTCCTGATCCTTGGTAAAGCCTTCTTGGGGCGTTGGGCTCCCCTGTATTGCGCAGGCTGGGTCTTTCTGGAGATGTGATTGGAGTTGGCCGTCCGTCTTGAAGACCTCCCAACATCGAGGACATTGGATCGGGAGGGGGTGTCGTCTATAGAGGTGAGTCCTGCAAGACACTCATTAGCGTTCCAACACTCCCCCTCAATGCGGATTGGGCAGCTGTACTTGACCCGATGCACCTCGTCCCACCCCGGCCCAGGGCAAGACGTCCACTTGCGGTACTTTTTTGGGTTCCTCTTAAAATAGGGGCATGCAAATTTTCTGTTACGACTATCCCCGGTGCCCTCAGTGCCCGGCGTGACTCGCTTGGCCTTCTTCCGCCTGCCGTCGCCGTCTGCTTCCGCGTGTGCGCCATGCAGAAGCATGTGCTGCGGTTCCTCCCGCTCAGCGTCCCTTTTCGTCCTCTGTGCAACCGGTTGCCCTTCAGGGGCCTCTGGGGACTGCTGTACTGCTGCGGGAACACGTATTTCTTCCGAATGAGCCAGACCCGGGCTGAAGAAGCCAGGAGCGATAGGACCCGGGCCATCCCGAAAGGATTGATGCCTTGTGCTCGGAGTCCGGGTGGTTCCATGGACGAATGTCGTTTGCAACGCGTTCCCAGCAGACGAAACGACAGGGTCAGAGAACGAGGCATAGGCATCGAGAAAGTGAGTCGTGTGATCCAACGGAGCGAAAATAGCATTGTCGATGCTATCAAACCCCCCTGCGTCTTGCCCCGGGTCCACGGTGGCAAGGTGTAGAGCTCCTGGAGCATTATTGTCCAATGAGGCAGGTTCAGGGAGACCTTCAGTATCTATGTATGCTGACGCCGCCTGGCTAGGCCTTGATAGATCCAACGCTTGTTCTGCTGCGTGAGTGGCTCTCATAGGCTGCCCACGTCTTCTAGGCCCAGCAGGCATACCATGACGTTCTCCAGGGCGATGTGAAAGCGAATCCAAGTTGTATGAGGCTGGAATACTGGATTCCTGCTCCCGTGTCGGGGGGGGAAGTGGGCGTGTTCTAGAACCGTACGAAGTAATTCTAGCACTCGGCGCTGTTGCTAATGGGTCTTGACGTTGGGAAGAACTAGAAGATCGGACATGGCCAATACCCGACCCCGTGCCAACCTGAGGTCGGGCGAGAAAATCTCGCCTTTGACGCTCAACGTTTGATGGAGGCGGCGGTGGAGCAGGAGCCGCAACCTGGCGGCGAAAAATCCGATCCCTCAATCGCGTAGAAGTAGCGGGCAAGGCGGGTGGAGGTGGAGGCAGAGGAGGGCCAGTGGCCTGGTGAATCGCGGGTGGCGTGTATGCCTGTGGACCAGAAGCCGCCGGCGCCGGGGCAGAATACGCAGCTAGTAGTGCAGGAGCAGGAGGAGTAGGAGGAGCAGATGGCCTGTTCTGCTCTGGCGTCCTAGAGCCCGGAGCTCTAGGTGCTGATAGTCTGGCTAGGGGCTGACTCCAACCCTGAGGAGCTGCTTTTCTTCTAGCCTTCTTGACCATGGGGAACAATCCCTTGGGCGGTCCCCCAGGGTCGATCTTTGCCGTTTCTTTGACTGCTTGAGCAACGAATGCAAGTTGGGCTTCCCCCCCTTCTTCTTCCTCTTCCTTTATCGGACGCGTCTCTTTGAGCACAGCAATCTTGGAGTCGAGAGACGCACAGAAACTCTTCATGATGCGGTCAATCAGATCCAATCGACCAGGGTCGAGTAGGTCGCTGTCGACAGGTTTCACTTCATCCGATCTAGGACTGGGGCACTCGTCGGTCGACAAGTCTGTATCCTCGCTGGCATTGTTGCGCTCACCGTCGCCAACGACAGCCGCTGGCAAGCGCCGAAATCTCCGATCATGGTGGCTGTCTTGTGACACGGTATTCGAGTCCTCAGAATCCCCAGAACGAAAGCGAGAAAAATCTTTGACGAGGCCGGCAATACTAGCTGAGGCGCGTTGTTGGGCGTTCGTTTGGCTTGTCCGCGAGGAGGACGCCGTGACGCCCTGGACTGGGCTGGCTCTCCCACGAGCCTCATCTTGTAGCTGCGTCTTCATCGATCCCACCCGACATATGTCGCAAAAAGCCAAGTAAAGAGGAGATAATTGCACCAAAGCCGTGTAAGTGAAATATGAAGACGTGGGTAGAAACCAGGATAACGTATCATGAGCCGGGTTCATGAAATGCCAGGAATTGGCCCAGCCAACTTTTGCGCAGTTGGGCAAAACGCCGCCAAGCCCTCCTCGCATTGAACACACCGCAGGGCAGGGCGCAAGCGGAGCTGGAAGCACGTGATGGGTACGCGGTCGCTCCTAGCCGCCCTGCGGCGCCATGGATTTATTATTCAAGTGAACACCTCTCTATATTCACATTCCTCGGAGTCTTGAACATCAACATCAAGCTTCAGTATCTCCTTTTATTCCATGCCTACTAAGGCAACCCGTGGACAGCTTCAACATTCCCCAAGTCGGTCCGTCCTGTATTTCCCTCATGTCATGGCTACTACATAGTACCCGCTCACATAGCGCTGGCTCAGCCCCCTGGCCGTGTGTATTCCCGAGCGCAAGGGTCCGAGACCCCTCACCTCACCGATGTCGCCAACACACCCAGTCATAGTGCCGCTATGACTAAGACTTGGCGCCATGAGTGCACCGATAAATAGGTACTATTACAACACATTATGCGCGTTCCCCGACAATGATTAGACAACCACCATCAGAGTCGAGTTCGCGATGGGCCAATTCTTTGAGACAATCCCGGAATACCTGCTGAAATGGATCCTGGAGCAAAAGATGTTCTGGGTGGCTACTGCACCGCTCTCGGCAGCCGGACACATCAACGTATCGCCCAAGGGTGGGCTCTACTTCGGACTGCTGGACGACAAAACCTTCTGGTACATGGACCTCAGCGGGAGCGGCATTGAGACCGTCTCGCACCTCTACGAGCCGGGGAACGGCCGCATCACCGTCATGTTCAACTCGTTCGAGGGTCCGCCTCGCATCGTTCGCCTGTTCGGCCACGGGACGGTTCTGGAGCGAGGGACGCTGGCTTTTGACGATTTCGTCAAGAAGCATGACGTTCAGGTAATTCCGAGCTCGAGGTCCATCGTCATGGTGGCCGTGCACCAGGTCGCCAGCTCGTGCGGCTATTCCGTCCCGTTTTACGAATTCAAGAGCTTCCGTACGACGCTAAACGAGGTCTTTGCGAAAAGAGCAGAGAGGTTCGAGCAGGGCAAATCAGAGGAAAGTAGAGAACGGTTCGTCCCTGTCCCTGTCCCTGCCCCTGCGCGTATGGAGACTTGGTCGAGCGTCGTCTAAGTCACAATCTCAAATCAGATACTGGGCGTACAAGAACGCGTACAGCATGGACGGCCTGCCGGGCATGCAAATCGGCTACAGGACGGGAAAGGAGGAACACATCACTCCCATCCGAAAAATGGTCGGCCCTATGGCGCCGGGGTCGTACCACAACAGCCGGAGATTCAATATCTGGCACCTCTTTCTCGTTGCGATTCTCTCGGCGGTTAGCACGGCAGGCTGTCTGCCTTTCCTGCGGGCTTTGCTCCAGCAGATTCTGCCCATCACGGCATCATAGATGTATATACACCGCAAGAGGCCCAGAGGACTGGGGCGTCATACATCCGCAAATATACTATTATTGCTCATGAACTTCTCCGCGTTATTATAATGGGCCACCGAAGCTCCCTCAACCCCCGTGACACGTATCGCACAGATGGCCAACATTACCAAGGGATCCGCTCTCCAGAATGGTGGAAGAACGAACCCGTGTCTTCGCTGGTCAGACGGTGCAGCACACCCAGCATGTCTCCAATACTCTGGTGCGGCTCAAGCAAAGCGCCCTCGCCACCCAACCTGGTCTTGACCCATCCAGGATCCATCGAGACGACCACTGCCCCAGGCAAGTGCGGCTTCAGATCCTCGCTTTGGTGGACCGTCAACATATTGATCCCCGCTTTGGAGATGGAATAGCCCGCGCATTTGCGCGGCTGGATCTCGGAGCTGCGCTGCATGCTACCCAGGCCCGAGCTCATGTTGAGAATGCGGACGTCCTTGGACAACAAGCCGGCGTCGAGAAGAAACTCGACCGTCTTGGCCGGGCCGACGACGTTGACCGCCATCTGCGCCTGGAGCTCGTCCGGGCCGAGCGTCAGCGAGCTCTGCCACGAGGCGAGGTTCACGCCAGCATTGTTGAGCAGAAAGTCGATCTTCTTGTCGCTACCGAGGGTCCGAGAGACGACTTTGACAAAAGAGTGGATGGAAGGGACATTGCTGGTGTCGCACTCGAGGATGTGGGTCGCCGGAGACGCCACTGCCTTCAGGTCCGCGAGGTCTGACGAGAGGGACCGTGTCGCAGCGATGATGGTGTTGCTGTCAGACTGGGCGAGCTGCCGGACGAATTCGAGCCCGAGCCCTCGGTTTGCGCCGGTAATGCAGTAGACCGGCATTGTTGGACTGTGCTCTGGGTGATGCGGTAATACAAAGTACCTTAGATACCTACAGTACTAGGTACCTAGGTAGGTAGGTAGGTAGCAGGTAGGTACTATACAAATTAACTTTTGTCGGGCTGAGTTCGGTTCAGGCGGGGGCTGACGGGCAGCGTGCGCATGCAGCAGTGGGCACAAAATCGGCGGGATTGAGGGGTTTTGAAGGCTGAACTGCCAGTGGAACCTCCCCGCGCACAGAACATCAGAGAAAGTCTCGAACTGGGGGTGGCATCATGTATGCCTAAGTTGATTGGCGCCAGACGCGAAAACCACATTCAGCCTGAGAGGAGAGAGAAAGCTGCCAAAACACCGTTGACGTCGTCAACTCCACCATCCCCGTCCGGACTCGGAACCTCGGAGCAAACAAGGGTTAGGGTAATCCGGCGCCTGATTACATTTACGGCCGATGCGCCTTCGCCCTAGCCTGGTTGGGCACGCCGTTCAGCTGGCTACAGGTGGTCCTTGGCAACTTCAGTGCTTACCGGATGACACAGACTACAGGGCAAAGCTGAAATGATCTTTATCTCCAAGGCAGCAAAGCTGAACCGAAGAACCGCGTACTTAAGTGCACCGGCACCCACCAGACAGATGCCCGAGAGTCGCAGCCCGCTCGAGAATCAGTCTTCCTATCAACACCAAACAGCCCGAAGAATCAAGAAAACGAATCATCGATAACTATGTGGAGGAAGAAGTACTACGAGAACCCACGTCGCCTGGCACTCGCCGCCATTGCCAAGGAGACTGAGGCCACCAGCCCGGCTATCGCATCAAGCCTACCGCACCTGGATCCAACCAAATCCGAGAAACTCGACCTGGGAGCATTGCCGCCTCTGGACGCATCAAAATGCCCACGATTCAGGCTGACCAGCAAGCCGAATCCCGCCTACGGAACAACAACCCGCGTCTTCAACCAGGACTCGTTCGACGCTGCCATCACCATGCCCTCATCGGTGCTGCGCATCACACTTAGCCCGGGGAAGCCCACCGAGGCAGCCGAGGGGGATATCCTGGAGCATCTCAAATCAGCCGCAGCATCGCCAAGCAACCTCAACCCTTCCACGGCACCCCGTGTCGCCGTGCTGAACATGGCATCGGAGCGCAACCCCGGCGGAGGGTGGCTCAAGGGGGCCTCAGCCCAGGAAGAGGCCCTGTGCTTCCGCAGTACGCTAGCGGCATCTCTGCACCGCAACCTGTACCCGATACAACGCAGGGCGGGTCTGTACACCCGCGATGTGGTCATCTTCCGCGAGTCCGCGAGCGAAGGACACAAGCTGATGATTCCCGGGACCGCTACGGCGGAACTCCCTGTTGTGAGCGCGCTGACCGTCGCGGGCATCCGGTGCCCTGAGGTAAAGCCGATTGGGGAGGAGGATTCAGAGACGACGGGAGAAGGTGCGGCGGCGGGCGAGACGAAGGGCGCGGAAAGGGCTGCCAGTGTCGGTTCTGAACACGACGCCACCGCGGACCAGCCCAGGCATGGCAATGCGAAGGGCAAGCAGAAAGCAAAGCCCCCCAAGGGGCCGTTTGTGTTTGCCGATCCGGCCGCTCGGGAATTGACAAAGGACAAGATGCGTCTGTGCCTCCGCATGGCCGGTGCGAAAGGACACACGATGCTGGTTCTCGGCGCAATCGGCTGCGGTGCGTTCCGGAACCCGCCGAAGGAGATCGCTGACTGCTGGCTGGAGGTGCTGAGGGAGGGCGAGTTTGCTGGAGGCTGGTTCAAGGAAATCTGGTTCGCTGTCTATGATCGGAGGAAGGAGGGAAACTTTGAGATATTCACAGACATGTTTGATGGGAAAGTCGTTGGTGAACTTGAGGCTTCCAACCCCTGACCTCACCGCTAAGTAGACCATCATGACAATCTACTCACCAAAGTGAGCGTCCTCGGCGCTACCGGCTTTGCGCCCACGTTGCCAGCCTTCTCTTTCTGAATGCCAACTCGGAGAACCTCCATCAAGGATAGATACTCCTTCCGCTCAATCGCATCCACCCATTGCTCGATGCGTCGGAGATAAAATCCGGAACCACATCGCGATACGGCGCTCAAGAAGTCCACTTTCAATGCGCCCTCCTCAACTTCCATGTCCCACTCTGGCCGAAGTTGCCGCATGCGTGCTTCGTACACCTGGCGAAGGTGCGTCTGCTCGTACTCCATTAGGTGGATCCAATACAGCTCAGTCTTTCCCTCGTTGTCGAGGCTGTCATCTAGATCGTCGCTGCAGGATGTGTCGCTCCCCTTGTCGACATCCGTGTAGCGGTTGCGGTCTGGCTTGGTCTCTCTCGCCGCGCCCCGCAAGAACTCGGGAACTTGTGACGCTACCCACCGCGGCATCGCCGAAGCACATTCCCTGAGCGCCAGATTAGTCTTGTGCTGCCGAACGGAGCGCCCCAGTGGGGGGTCAGAAATGCCTACCATCCGATCACAGCCGTGACACCGCCGTGGTTGTCGACCATGATGTTCCGGAGCGAGAGGTCGTCATGCCAGACGACGGTGCGTTCAGGTGGGTGGACGATAGCAGGGAAGATCTTGTGCAGGACGCGTAGCAGTTTCCTAGCGACACGCAGCGCGCTCTCGGCGTATTCCCTATCATCGTCATTCTTGGCGTCCGCCAGCGCCGTGGTGTGCTCCCTGAGGATGACGTTGAGTTGTGCTCGCAGCCAGTCGTGGCTGGAGCTGAACGGACCGCGAGGGACGGGGTAGTGGTATCGTTGCCCGGTGAAGAAGAAACTTGAGACGATCGGTCCAGGCTCGGGAAGCCCATTGCTGGAGTCAAGACCGGTCCCCAGGGTCCCAATGCCCCGGAAACCATTCCCAAAGTTGCCGCAGCGGAACAGCTGGGAATGGAAATCGGCCACGCGGGTCGTCAGGGCCTCCTTTTGCGCCATGGACATTTTCCGCCACCGGTAGTAAGCTGGCATACCGGGCATCATGTCCATCAAGAGCCACTCGTAGCCGATTTCGTTGCGCCGTGAGTCGTCAAAGGCCACAACATCGGGCACCGGAATGTCGGTTTTCTGGCGGACCAGCTGGAGCGTGGCGGCCTCGCCGCGGGTCTTGTTGCGGGGATCCACAGGCAACGAGACGCGCATCATATAGCGGCCGTGGATCGAGTCGAGGCGGTAGAGCTTGTTGAACACGCCGTCAGTGTGGAAGAAGACGTCCAGCTCGTCCTCGGACGCGTCGTCGGCGATGTCCAAATGGCGGCAACACACCCGCTCGACAGCCCCGATGTCAGGCTCCCGTATCCATTGCGGCTCTGGGCCCAGGCCGTTGTCGTCCCAGGCCAATCCTTCCCGGGTCGCGTCCCGCATGGCTCAGTTCCAGCGTTCGCGGCTTGTTTCGAGGTTTCCTAAGACAGTTCCGAGCGATCCCCCCCGGCAATAGGGACCGCAACGCGTCAAACGAGCTGCATCGCGCCCTCGGCCGTCCCAAAGCAGCAGCCCGGTGGGATTGGCAACGTTGCCAATCGACGTTGCCGTCACACTGTCGATTCGCCAAAATATTTCACGGCAAACAAATGATTGGGTTGTGAGAAAGAAGCGCGAAGTGGGACTTGGATTGTCAACAATGCTCCCATTGGCCGCTCCTCGGAAAGCCACAGGCGGCTTCCAAAATGGCGAAGAATTCCCTCAACTTTCCTGGCCTGGATTCCCTGGAATGCTTACCTATATCTATTATTACAGTATTAGTTTCAAATTCAAAATCAAGAGATACTAAAGAATTCTATGATGCTGTTAGATATCCAGATACCTATTCTTGAAAAAAGTCATTAACCCGGACCCTCACCTCCTTATTCTCTGCTAATTACCGTAGAACACCGGCGTACACTTTGTGTTACGAGACTGATGGTGTTGTTCGACGTCGGAGAGTAAGACCGAGGTAGGAGATGCCCGCGTAGACTACCTTGACGTCATCATTATTGCTAACTACCTAGCTACAGTACTGCTGGTATTCCCATATCATCTAATTGCTGCGCTCTTGCTTACAGTACCGGAACGATCGGCGAGCCGTTGGATGGCGACCATAACCTCCGGAAGCTCTCTCGCACTCTATTTGAAAGAGGATTCATAGCTACATCTTACTTACCCTCTCGGCAAGAACAACTTGCCCGCCTATGCTTCGAACGCTCGCAGCAGTAACGCTCGCTATCCTTTCCCCGGTGCATGGCGGCAACGCAAGTGTCCGTGGCGCATGCGACAGGCTGGAATACCCTGAGGAGTCGAGATATGCATGGCTCTAGCGCTAGGAGCAACGCTCTTTTAGTTTGCAGAATCCCGATGGAACCCAATCCGTCCCCAACAGTCAGTCAATGCATCGCCTACCGTATGCAACCCCTAGCCCAGCTCCTCGGTCAACCTCCTGCTGCGATATTCACCAACGGGTTTGATCCACTGCGGGATGTCGGTATCGAGCATGCGAACTCAAGAAGCTCGCGCTGGCAGGCGTTCATACAGGTCCACTGGCTCCATTACGACGATCTTACGCATAGATGGTTGCAGATGACAGCTTGGTCTCAGGCAGCTCGGAATGCGAAGCGAGAGGTGGGAAAGGAAGTCGAAATGGTATTGTACGGGCAGGTCTCACTATACCCGGGCCCATCGGTTGCGCCGTGTCTCCATATGCTCCGTTAATTGCTAGAGGTGTTAGGTTACGATGCGGTGTCTTGATACTGTTACTTCTGAATTTGCTCCCAATGCTTTGAGTCGGGGCCTTGTTGGTCCTCACAGATATGTATGTACTATACATGTATATACTGTATGTATTCGTATGTATGTACATACAAGCGTGTGTGATTGTTTTGCTGATCATTTCCGGCCCTGTCCAATCATTGTGTTGTGTCGGGCTGTTACCTCAGGATAACTTGTCTGACAGGCACTCTGGGGCGCAACCAGCCTTGCCCCGCACGTGGTGCCTGAATCGAGATTGATGGCCACGCAATTCCGGTCTTTGCTTCCATGCTCACTGCCTGTAGAATCAGTATTGTGCTTTAAGCAAGCTGGCAGTGCTAATTCCGCAGACCGAGAAATGGCGTATCAGCAGCAGAAACCCATCGACATTTCCGATTCGGATGGGATCACTCGGCAATTCTTCCACCATTCATCTGCCAAGCGTGTCAACACCGACGCAGCCATCGCCAAGGCGCTCAAGTCTCAATATCCCGACCTCCAACTCGTGATTGTCCCTTCCTGGGGCGTTGACCTGCTCAACTATGCGTCAGCTGGCCACGCAAGCTTCACCTCCGTCGACCACGATGGCGGTCAACTGCCGTCGTCACTGATATGGAAGGTCTACGCGGCTCCAAGCCGGCGTATCGACGGGAGTCCCGGCAGGCTGGCACAGGACGTGCGGTTCGCCAAGTTTCTGTACAAATGGCGAGACTCCGAGTTCATCCTGTACATGGTTGACGGGCGCGACGGGGCCGGTTCCTACCCCTCCGTGCGCAACCACTACATTCTCACTGCAGACACGGCCAGAGCCGACGCGCTCGTCATTGCTGCTGGCCAGTGGGCCAACGAGCTTCACGAGGAAGTGTGGCTGTGGGATCAAGGCATGTGGACGAAGAGCGCCGAGCTGTACCGGAGCATCCGCAAGGCGTCCTGGGACGCTGTCATCCTCGACGACAGCATGAAGAAGGCCATCATCGATGACCATCAATCGTTTTTCGACTCGCGCGACACGTACTCACGGCTCAGGGTGCCCTGGAAGCGCGGCCTCATCTACCACGGCCCTCCAGGTAACGGGAAGACCATCTCCATCAAAGCCATGATGCACACGTTGTATGACAGGAAGGATCCGGTGCCGGCACTCTATGTTCGGAGTTTCTCTTCCGTAAGACTTTGGAGCCCGCCCCTCTTCGTACAGAGTACCCGGATGTTCAAGAGCTGACACGACGATAGTTTGCCGGTCCGGAATACGGCATTAGCCAGATCTTCGCCAAGGCTAGGCAATTCGCGCCTTGCTATTTGATCTTTGAGGATCTTGATTCGCTCGTGACGGACTCGGTGCGAAGCTACTTCCTGAACGAGATTGACGGTCTGCAGAGCAACGACGGCATCTTTATCGTCGGCAGCACCAATCACCTGGAGCGGTTGGACCCAGGTATTTCGGTGCGTCTTTTCTGTCCTTCTCCGCATCCTGGAGAAACTGACAAGTTGCAGAAACGGCCATCGCGGTTCGATAGAAAGTACTATTTCCCGGATCCGGATTTGGACCAGCGCGTCGCTTACTGCCGTTTCTGGCAGCGCAAGCTGGCCGACAACAAGGACATCGAGTTTCCTGACAAGCTCTGCAAGGCCATCGCCGGGATTACAGACGGCTTCAGCTTCGCCTACATCCAGGAGGCTTTCGTAGCTACGCTGATCGTCATTGCTCGTGATGCAAGGGGTCAGGCAGAATGGGAGTCAGTGGGCCGAGACGAGATCGAGGATGGCTGGGTGGGGGTTACCGAATCTGATGAGGAGGATGATGATGATGATGACTTGGATGACTTGATTTTGTGGGTTGAGATCAAGAAGCAGGTGGCCATCCTGCGGGAAGGGATGGAAGAGAAGCGGTCGCGGTCGCGGCCGCAGCGAACCGGCACTTCTCGCTGGCGGTGACGGGAGGTGTCAAGTGACAGGGTGTTCATCAGTAACCTTGCAATTAATCGTTCCAATGCAGAAACAAAAGAGGGACATTTAAGATGACGTATTATTTCGAGTCCTATCCGGCATCCAAGGCTCCGGCTTTTCCGCTTCATGCCTCGAACCTCCTGACGCTGCTGCTGTTAGAAGTCCTTCGCCGCCTCACAGCCGAGGTCGGCCCACGCAGGTCCTTCGGTGACTGCATGAGGAGTGCGCGGTCGGCAGAATTCATCTCATGCAACGCATCAATCTTCTCGAGGGCGTCTATCACTTCCGGTGGGGGTTCCGAACCAAACACAACCTGGATGTCACCGTGCGGGGACAAGCCGGGGAAGTATCGCCATGATCTAAACCTCGATGACTTGGATCGCCGCGCCCACACACGCCGTCGCTCCCACAGGCCGATGAGGAGAAGAACGGGGGCGTTGATGGTTCGAATTATGGCCACATTGATCTGGTGAAACGCAAGGGGCCCAACCATGAACTTGAGCGGCAGCAGAATCAGGAGCGCAGCGATGTTGAAAGGCGGCGGATACGAGAAGATGGCATCGCTCTTGACGCCTTGGAAAGTTAGGACCGCACGGCGGAACTGGATCTCGGCTGCTTCGTTGGAGATGATCTTGGAAAAGGTGTTGGTTAGGATGGCGACCAGGATGGTGAGAAAGAGCGTGTTGCCGAGAAAGGCAAACGTGATGATGAGCATGGGTCCCAGAATCAAATGGAAGTCGGCCGCACGCTCAATACCCGTACCATCGAGACCAAACCAGATCCTGTCATGATGTCAGTCAAAGCAGTGTACCATTGAGACGAGGGCGAGATGATGCGTACCACAACAGCCATTTGGTGATGGTCGCCCAGGTTACACCCGCATTGAGCGACCCCTCGCCGCTCGTCCTCGCGAGGAACAGCAATCCCATGACGAAGCCGGCGAAGCACCAGATGGCGATAAACGTAAGCCGGGTGAAGTCACGCATCATGGCGTGGAGCGCGATAAAGACGATATTATCAGGCATTAGCGTGAAGGCGATGCGTGTAAGGAGCACAGGAGCCGCGGTGCACAAGACGGGAAGCGCGTAGTACGCGTCGTCGGAAAACACGAGCTCGACAGCGCGCACCAGGCCGTACGCGGCATAAATGGCGACGAAGGTGACGTCGAGAAACGACCAGAGATTCTGTGCGTGTACCTCCCAGCCGTGCTCGACGACGGCGGCGAACTGCTCGAGAACCCACCCTGCTGCGAAGATGTTGAAGACGGTCTCGTACAGGCGCACACCCGCCATGTCGCTCCCAAATCCGTAGTGCGCCACCGTCAGCATGTAGAGGATCAGGAGGATGGCAAAGTGCATCAGCTCTATCACGTTCCTCAGCTGGGGAACAATGAGACGACGGTGATTGAGGATGGCGGCTCGGCGGGGTTCGTAGAGCGAGACCGGGTGGTATTTGTAATGATCCGGGAGGAAGTCGACGAATGACAGGGGCGTGTACACCACGACGCCCTTGAACACGGCGTCCACGACCAGTTGGCAAGCTGGCGACTTGATCAGCAGCTTGCTCTCCGAGATGATGGCCAGCTCCAGGGCCGTCAATTTCCGCTCGTGGCCGCCACGTTCCTGGATCGCCCATTGCGGGCGACGAGATCGCACAGATTCGGGCGCCGTGTCGCAGGGGTCAAACCCGGACACCAGGATGTTGGCGAGCAGGAGGAGACCCGAGCGGCCGGGGTGGTCTTCGTGAAACCGGCGGAGCACTCGGATCGCGAGCAGCTCGCACAGAATGGCACGCGACTCGTTGACGCCCTGGTGGAGCGCCTCGTTCGAGCGAGGACGGAGAAATTGGACTCGATTGGCCACAAGACAGTAGACTACACGGCCGCCGTGGTCAGTATTGTTCCCCCAACGAGGCAGGCTCCAAGGCACTAACCGATCGCAGGGTCTTCTGGGTTGTATAACCGGTCGACGAGTGGTCGCACGACCTGGTGGTCCATATGGGGCGCTCGGAGCTCGTCGAGGGTGTATACGTCGTCTTTTTAAGATTAGCCAACGCTTGACCGCCGTGACCAAATCACGAGACACATACCGATGGCGGCCGCAACCAGGCGCCGAATCCTGCCATTCCCATTAGCCTCATGCTCCCAGGCACATGAAGATGCAGCTCTTCTCTCGCATACCGGTGCATCATGACGTAGACCGATAAGACGGCGCCCTCCCCGGGCAGCAATGCCGCGCCGGCATCTTGACCGCCCTGGGGAGGAAGGCGCCTGAGTCGAAAGAGGGGCGCCACGTTGTCGTTCTCGCCGTTGCCTGGGTTGAGGGCCGCCTCGGGGTCGTCGTCGTCGTCGTCGTCGGACGAAGAACGGGAGCTGGTATCGGCAACGTCCGCACCCATATCGCTGCTGTCGGTGTCACCGCTGGTCAAGATTCATCGGTCGGGGTTGGCAGCAGAGCAGCCGCCGTCACAGTTCGGAGGCTCAACGTCGGGTGCGGGCCAGAAGAGTTGCGACGGCAGGGACCACGATGCGCATTGCAACGCGCAAAAGGTTAAAATGGTCGCAGTGGATCGTATTGCTTTACCATAACGTAATCCATGGCTTCCGACAGCTTGGCGACCCCTGACAGGGCCAACACGCGCCGCGAATCAAGCAGCCTTGCCGGCTGTGCTGCGGGCCGTGGTCGCGTGTCGGGCTGGTGACAACTTCAACTGCCCGCGGGTGGCTTGAGAACTTTCCTTGTGTCCACGATGACGGGAGTTATTATTAACAAAGACGGAATCAAAAACCTGCAAAAACCATCTAGGAAATCGAGGTTCCAGTGCACCTCCCTAAAACGGCAACCGCAGGTGGAGACTTTGCAAATCCTAACCCTTGGTGCATACTGTCGGGTGTAAGGTACTGCACTAGGTACGTACCTTGGATACCCACCAGCTCATCGCAGGCCAAGTTGGAAAATTACAGACCGCAGTGATGCTCAATAAGGCTGGGAGGTGACCTGTGCATATCTGTTGAGGGTTATAGTCACGGCAGATGCAGTCACTCGAGTGACGAGTAACAGAAATAATCTTTGTCGAAACCTCAAATACCAGAGTCCGATTTCCGTGGTACGTTTCAATGCAAGTAACCGCAAAGGAGAGCAGCTGGCGACTGGAGCATGATGGGAACGCACTCTTCAGAATTGGTGATTAATAGTCTTTGATGTTAGAGGCCGCTCATCACTTATGCTAGGTGCCAGCACCAAGGTTAACAATGAAAATGACGCCGTCAGATGAGAACCTCGACATATACTCTGTCTGTCCCGAACTACCCCAATAAGAAACGAGCTGCTTGACAAGCGTCCACGGGTGAGAGTCAAACTCACGCCCCTTTCGATACCACGGAGAATTAGAATGAAGGGTTCTGAATACCCCGGCGCGGCGCCTCAAACCGCTCGGCCACCTTGTCTAGTGTTGATGAGGTTTCCTTTGCTGGGGACGCACCTTATCGCGAGTTGTCGCGGAGGTGGGAACTGGGAAGTGCCGGTGTGAAGGTGCCGCACCCCTGCAGCATGCTTGTCAGCACGACCCCTGTCCGCTTCGGCCCGTCCGAGCTGCTGGGGTGACAAAGTATGTAATCAACAGGTCGCTATCGATTTGACGCGACGCGAAGCCTCAGACTCTCTCCTCCAACAACCGCCTCAACCCCTCACTGGAACATTTCTGTCCAGCATTTCTGTCTGACCGTGGCCGAGTGCCGACTCACTCCTGTAAAGATGGCGACTTATAACCGGACCTGGAAAAACAAGGCTTGGTTGGGCTGGTTCCTGATGCAGGTTCCCATCATCCTCTGTAAGTCTCGCAGCGGCTGCCGCCAGGGACGTTCTGCCCCGCGTCCCAAGGCTGACAACTTGCGCAGTCATGGACATGCTCGAATATATATGGCCCGCGTGGGCCTACAAACCCGCCGGGGCGCCTCTACACTTCTTCTGGGACCTGAAGGAGTGGTACATCGAAAAGTACAATGACCCGATCGTACAGTGGACGCACGAGACGGCTTCGGGGCATGACAGCTGGATGGGGCTATTTCTTATTCTCGAGATGACATTCCTGCTACCCACGGTGTTCTACGGAATTTACCGATTCGCCGTGCAACGCCGGGGCACCTCGGGCGCTGACGAGATGCTATTCCTTGTGTATGCGCTCGAGGTGGCCTTTACGACGCTAATTTGTGTCGTCGACGTCTCCTACTTGGATGACGCTTTGTTCCCGGCCGAGTTGAAGCGGGAGATGCAAGTCCAACTCTATGGACCGTGGCTGGTGATCCGTAAGTGCCCGTCCCACAATGGCTGAACCCCGTCCTTGTCTGACCATGGCGAAGCAACTATCGGGGCGATCGACATGGCGACCCGGATCCTGGGTCGCATCAAGGTAGCCGACGCTGCCTTGGCGGCTAGAAAGTCGCAGTAGGCGATGCCGTCAGAGTACAGCCTGAAAAGACAACAGGGAAAAGGGAAGGGGCAGCTGTGCCAAGCTGCAGGATGGCAACGTTTCGATCTTGTGCTTCGGATATCCAGACACATTTGTATTAACACCGTCTCGCTGTCGAAGTTTGACTCCAAAACGCCGTGGTATCTTTCGCGGTACACCGTTCCCGTACTCGTCACAAGCCGGAAATCAGCCGGACTTTTCAGCCCTCGGCTATTTGATGTCTGATCTGTCGGCAACCACTAGTCAAGTGCCCTCTTCTGGTATCCCCAGCCATTGCCCACGCCGTTCAAACCATAACCGAGAGGCGTCGCGCCGCCGAGGCCGCGTCCCCTGAGCCGCTTGGGTAGCACCTTTCCAAAGAAATACACGGCCGAAACCACGGCGCCGGCGCAGAACGAAACCAAGCTGTAAAATACGGTGCTCGCGTAGATGTGTCCGCCCATCCCTGACCACTCGACCTTGCCCGCAACCTTGGGGAGCGCAGGCGTCGGAAACCATCGCACGCTAAACCGGAGCGGTAGCGGGTCCCCGATGACCAGACGGCGGCTCGCGCTCCCTTCCATGTGTGTGAGCGGGCTCGTGCTGTAGGCGGTGGCGCTGTCGAGGACGCCGCTGTCGCGTGGCTGGACGTGATGCTTGGGCGTGCTGTGTATCAGCACGTTGAGATGTGTGCTGATGTGCATGTGGCTCAGTTGGAGCGTGCCGGCCATGGCAAAAACCAGAGGGATGTACTCTTGCTCTGGCGGCTTCTCGCCGACAACTTCGACGTGCGGGGGCGGGCGCGCCGGCAGGCGGCAAGACAGGGGCGCATCGTTGTGGATGTAGAACTCGAGGAGGTGAAAGAAGGGATCGCTGATCATGGGAATGGTGCAGTTCTGTTCGCCTTCGATGCCATAGTGGAACTCGAGCGGCTTGCTCGTCTCATTGCAGACCGGAAAGGGAATCCATTGGATCTCGTGCGCCGCGTTTTCGATGTGCTCGCCCGTTTCCCTGTGACAGACACAGGGGGTTTAGCATGGTCTGGTCTGGCTGCGAGGCGCGATCATCATGTCGAACAAAAAGGTCGGACTCACGAGCTCCGGTTCATGCATTCAACCTGGATCGGTGCGCCGTAATGGTACGAAGGAAGCGCGTTCTCATGGCCAGCTGCCAGCGTCGCCGCGACGAAGAGGGTCGTGAGAAAGACACGGAGCTGCATTTGCAGCGGCAGGAGCACCATCTTCGGCGCTCCTCGAAGTGGAATTGTTATTGCGGGTTCTGGCGTATGGCGTATGGGTTATGGCACGCGCCAGCGCATCTTGCGCTCGAGTTAGAGGCGGGAGAGACGGCGGCGCCAGAGCTGGGTGTTGCCGGGATGCAGCGCTCTCTGGTGGTTAACGGCTTCGAGAAGCAAAGTGGCAATTTGGTCGAGTGTCGCCATTCCCCAATTGGAATGCTTGCGTCTGATACCCCTAACCCTGGCAAGGCACGACAATCACGGCACTCTAGAATACTGCACTGGGCGCAACCGCAAACTCCAAGTCAACTCGCTGATTACACATTAAATTGCTCGACGCAGCCTCTAATCTCTCTGCCTCAGCATATACTCATCCAACCCTGACCTGGACGATGCAGGACGGTCTCGGCTGCCCAGAGAGGGACCGCCGTCAAGCACCAGACAACCCAACGGTACGGTGCCTCTGCGCGTTCGAATTCAATGTTGAGCGGCAGGAGACGTACTGCCGAATGCACTCTTCCGAGCTCTGCCCGTGGACTGCGATGCTGGAGTCCACCCGATTTCACCCGTATGGAGGTCGCATCCAGTCCTCGAGTGACCGTACGCGGGCAACCGAGTCCCCTCTGACGGTAGGGCGCTTGGACAGCCTAGAGAAGCAAGAGCAGTAAACCCGACGCCGCTGCACCCCACCACATTCCTAGACTTCTCGCATCGGACAGGCCTGTCCCCGCGTTCTTATTATCGGCGGTGCAAGGGGTCTCGGCCGAGCAGGCGTTGGTCCGCGGCGCATCATTCGGCATGGCCGCCTTGCCAGTGGCCTCGCCGCCGAGGTACCACGACCCGATATCCGTCAGGTTGCCCCACGGGTCGAGCATGGCCATATTGGGGCCAACGTTGGAGACGGTGCTGCGAAACGAGCCGAACCAGCTGTACCGCGCAACGGCCTCGTTGGTCTCGAGGAACGACAGGGACTGGTTGAAGTACTCCTGCGTGGTCGACAGGTTTTGGTCATTGTAGCCGTACTCGACGACCCAGAGGGGGACGCCAGGGAACCTAAGCGGACGGTCAACAAGTCGGCTCAAGGCGGACTCGAGAGTTCATCAGCAAGCCTCGAGGCCATGCGTCGTGACTTACGCAGACGAAAACTTGCCCACCCTGTCCTGGAGCACGCCAAACTGCCCGAACGCGTGGAGCGGCACAAAGTCAAACTCGCAGTCCTTGTCCTCGATCAGGGCCGAGCAATTCCTGAGGAACGGGTCGACCCAGCCGCCCCGCGGATCGCCGACCACGGGTAGGCCGAGCTTGATGCCAAACTTCTCGCGCAGTGGCAGTAGGTTGCGCACCCACGCCTTGGCCGCGTCGGCGGGGTTCATCTGACTGCCGCCGGACTCGTACGGCAGGTCTGGCAGGTTGAAGCCGATGACGTGCGTGATGTTCCGCCCGGCAGCCCCCGACGCCGGCTTGATCATCTCTGTGACGTTGCCGAGGAAATCGGTGTCGTTGACGCCCCCGCCCCACATGGTGGGCACAAACTCGACCTGGTTCTGCGGCACCGAGGCATAGCTGGCCGACACGTTCCAGTAGAAGTTGTAGTACCATGAGATTGGCGAGTCCTGGCGCACCCAGATGGCGTCGTCCTCGGGCCAGTCCTTGCTGCCCACTGCCACGAGACCGCGCTTGGGCGATTTGGCGCTCAGGACAGGGGTCGACAGTAAGCCCAACAAGGTGAGCAGCTGAGAATGCCGCATTGTAAAATATCCACAAAAGGTAGCGAAGGACTGAAGTGCTTGGGTAGGTTGTGGTCTACCTGGCCATGTCGTCGTTAACAAGGACTGGGAACGAGAGTTGAGAGCTTCTCGGGGGATGAAGTGAGGTTTTCAGTGTTGCCTAAAACGCTTCCCGTCGTTCATGTCAGATTTTAGTGGCTTTCAGCTTCAGGCGCTAACTAGGTAATAACTGCACCAAGACCAACTGTTGCTTGACGTCGATTCGCCAACGAGCGACAGCTCGGTTGGGCTTAGCGGTTCGCTACCAATCTTACTGCCCGTTCCCAGTAAGCAATCCCGACCCCTGCGTTTATTATGTATGTATGTATTGTACATACATACATATGTCAGTTTCACCGTGGCCTTCCCACCAAAAGGGGTTGTTGGCCCACGTACTAAATCAGGGATATGTAGTTACTGCACCAATACTGATCGTCTTCGTTGTTCCAAGTAGAACGCCGTATCAACTCGTCGCTGATCAGCTGGCTGGCACGCGTGACACAACACAAAGCCAACACGTTCGCATTCCTAAATTTGTCCTCTATTGCTCATCGCTCTAGACATCGCGACCATTTGCTTGGTTTCCCTTCAAGTAACCCCTCAATTGGACTTCGGTTGAGCATCTCTTCATCCCCAGTGCCACGAAAGATGCTCCAGATACTCCATGTCGAGCGGCGTTCAATGCGAATGAGCCGGGCTACATGTGACTATTCAGCTAGAGGCCTAGTTTGGAAGTTGCGTTGCTCAAAGTCTTGCCTAGAATTCCGCGTCGCTGCAGCTGCTTGATCATGGCCCTGATTCGTCTGCTCGGGGCTCAATCGCCCGAGGTCTTCCCCGCTCTGCCCTCTTTACCACAGTAAGATGGTGAAAGCAGAGCGAGTGAGCTGGGACAAGGTGGCAGCGGTATGACTTGTCTCGCTTTTCTTCTCACCCAAAGAGAGAGCACAAAAACCAAACGGTATACCGCACACGATGGCTTCTGTTGCCGCTTGGTCGTTTACGCCTTTGCCGGCGTTTGCTCCAACCGTGTTCCCCAACATTGCCCTATGGAACGTGAGCAATGCCGCAAAGAGCCTCACTTACCAAGTCGAGATATCCTGGCCGTTTGAATGGGCGTCTCCTGAGGTGACTGGCAAATCTGCCCTCGCCATGTAAGTGACAAGCAACTCGCAGTTTGAACTCGGGACTGAGCTTTGCCAGGTACGTGATAGACGGCAACGCCCTCGGTATGACAGCGTCAGAGGGCTTCAAGCGGCGCAAGCCAGTCGACTCGGCACAACCTGACAGTGTCGTGGTTAGCATTGGGTATCCCCTTACGGACTCAGTCTACAGCGTCTCGCAACGGGCCATCGACTTTCGGCCGCCGCTTGCCGTCCCTCAGAATCCCCCGTCTGGCGCTGATGACTTTATCGAGTTTATTGACCATGTGCTGCGCCCATGGGTGCGCTCGACCGTTTTCCCGGGTGTTTCGTTTACGAGAGAGGCTCTGTATGGCCATTCGTTTGGCGGCTTGTTCGTCGTATACGCCCTCATTTCAAACCTCCGTCTGTTCGACACGTTTATCTCGGCTAGCCCTGCTATTTTCTGGAACAATGGGTCGATCCTAGAAGAAGTTAGTCGAAGGCTTGATTCGCGCACAAAACTCTCAAGAAAAGGCAATGCCGGGCGGCATGGCGGCAGGCATGAAGAGTTGACAAAACCAGCCGTCTTCATCGGCTACGGCAGTTTAGAGCAGTTTCCAGTGAAGCGGCGCACCGAGACGGAGGCGGAATTCCAGGCTCGCAAGTTATTTTTCCAGACAATGCAGATGACTGAGTATTGTCACAACCTGTACGACCGTGTTCGGGCGAGCGGCAAGACACGGGACGTATTCCTGAAAGAGTACCTCGGACAAGATCATGCTGGAGTGGCCGGGAGCGCACTGACAGATGGGATCGATTACTTTGTCGACTGGTAGCTATCATGGTCACTGCTAGTAGCAACTAGTGCAACAGTGCAATGATCAGGAGGACAAAACCGTCCCACCAGATTGTGTTATGTAACAAAAGGCCTGCTTCAGCCGGAAGTCCATTTTACCCCACGGCCCTGCCAACCCAAGCTGGAAGTTTACCACGAGGTCTTCAATCTCACACTTCCTTCCAATCGACCCTCGGTGAGCCTCCAAGTCCCGCAGTCCACGAAGGCAAAAGGCACAATATCTTGTGCGGCAGTTCAGGCAAGCTCTCCAGCTTCGTCCTGACTTGGTCTCGGTCAAAACAGTAGGCGCCTGCAGTTTGCGGCAGCCAGGATCGGTGCAGCACATTTCGGCGTCTTTCTCCAGGATATGCCTGAGAGCCATATATACGGCCCCAGCCAGACGCAAAGCGCTTTCGCGGCCCAGTGACGTCTCCATGTCTTCGCGGTATTCTAGTGGAATATCGTTCCAACAAAGAGGGAGTTCCTCGGACCCGTATGCGATGAATTCGGTGAAGTGCACCTCAAGACAGGTGGCGCAGATTAGCCGGGAACACCTTTCGTGGCAAGAAAAGAATGGTCTCGCTTTGGTCGGATCGCCAGGCCATCGGCTCATTCCCAGTGTAAAGGGATAGAATGGCCCTGCTTCGGATGGGTCGCCCTGCCACGGTCTCTGTTTACAGGAGAAACAGGGGGCGTTCTTTTCGGGAGGCATTACATGTACCTCGTCGTATTCCACCTCTGACCCTGACTCCGAGTACATGGCGTCGTCGCCATCCGAGGAAAGCTCGTCTCTCGTAGGCTCTGTCATTGGAATCCAGGATCCTTGTTGGAAGTCTTCCTCTACATATGCGCGCGGCCGCAACGGGCTGTCCCGGTCGGGTCTGATTCGTTCCGCGTATGGTTGCGGCGAGGGATCACGGCTCCCATCGGAGTCAGTTAGCGCTGATGGCATTTTGGGCGCCGTTGCGATCCTACTACTGGCATGTGCCTGGCCCCAATTCCAGAGATGGGACTTGTGATTAGACGAACTCCCGACCCTGCCAAGCTGGTATTCCCCAGGCGCTTCGGGCACAGCAGGCGCTTCTCGTACTTCGGTCAACGCCAACTGCACGGTCGGAGCCACCACGTCTTCTTCCATCTCCTTGTCCGAGGTTGCAAAGTCGTCATCGTCCAACATCATGGCCGCACCGGGGTTCGTAGTCTGCCAACTCCACTGCGCTGACGGCATCGACTTCCCCGTCTCAAGCGGGAAAGATTCGGCCCGCCCCAGTGTCGGGCTTCCATGAGGAGAACCGCCGGAAGAGTTGGGGCTACCGAGCAGGGTTGGGTTGGGGCTTGCGATATCAGTGAGGGGTGCCATCCACTCGTGGTGGTCGGCATCCATGACCGTCAACCGAGACGCCGGGTTCGCTGCAAGGAGTTGCTGCAAGAAGCCCAGTCCTATATCTGACAGGCCATTTCCAAGCAGCTCCTCGGAAGGGAACGGTTTCTCGCCGCTGACAAACTCCCGGACCTCGTCAAGGCCCGTCAGGAATTGTTTGCCGGTGAGGATGCGAAAGACCACGGCACCAAGAGACCACATGTCGACGGCGTACGGATATCGTTTCTCGGAGATAAAACCGAGCAGCTCGGGCGAGATGTAGCCCAGCGTCCCCTGTCTCATGGTGCCTTGCATGGTTCTCCCCTCTTCAAGGCGCCGGCTGATGCCGAAATCTGAAAGTTGCACTAGCCAGTCAGGGCCTTTGGAGACCACGAGAATGTTCTGGCTGGAGAGTCAGTGTCTGGCGAGCGCTCGCGAACGGTGTGATGACGGATACCGACCTCGGGCTTCAGATCACGATGCACGAACCTGTTCTCGTGCATGTACCGGAGGCCATCTAGGAGCTGCCGGGCAATCGTCCTGGCCTCGTCTTCTGGGAGGAGGACTCGGAGATGGCGCCGCAAATCCCCATGGCGTATGTACTCCATTGTGATAAAGATGGACTCGGTGGTGCGGAACCACCCGAAGCACTGGACAAAGCAAGGCTCATACTGAGTGGGATAGTCAGCGAGTTGGAAGGGGGGTGGAGTGGACCCTGTCTCGGCGATGGCCAGGCAGGCCCTCTTGGAAGAGATTCCCGTACCCTATTGTGAGAGAACTTGGTGATAGCCTCGAGCTCCCGTGTAAAATCGACGCTGGAATCGACCTTGATTTCCTTGACCGCTCTCACAGACGGACACCCCTTCCGCACCATCTTGTCGCATTTCTCGAGCCATACCGAGCCGAAGGCGCCGCTCCCCAATTGGCGAACGCGGACCCATTTCTCTGCTAGTTTGATTCTTCGGTCTGCAGCGCTGGTCCCCCGGCGATAGAAGACGTGCTGAGTGGTGTTGCTGTCGACAACCTTGGTCTCGAGCTCGAGATCCTTCACTTGCTCCGAAGGCTCCATCTCGCCCCGGCCGCCGTTACCGGAGGCGCCTTTGTAAATGTCACTGGCACCTCCAGCTCGCGGCAGAGACCGGATGGCTTGACATGCTGCAATAGGAGCGTCGTTGTGGAATTGACGTGGCCAGGGCTGGGCTAGAAGTTGGATGCAGCAGGCTGGAAGTTTGAATCTCGAAAACAAAAGATTGGTTTAGAAATGGAGCACGGAGATCACGCATGCGGCACGACCCAAGTGAGGCTCGGTAAAAGGAGATGCAAAAGCAAGTTAAGCAACTAATGCAGCTAATGCAGGCTGTGCCACCTCACCCCGCCACACCCCCCTGTGGACTGCCCTGTGGGCTGCAAAACCAACCGCGAGGCAGAACTCTGGTCTTTTCAAAGAGCAAAGAGCATGGCGGGACAAAAACCCCGGAGGCAGCCACTGCTCCGCTATCTCTCCGGCATCAACAAGGGCCTCTGTTTTTTTTTAAACCTCACACCCCCTTATTCCGTGCTGCCACCTCCATTGTTGATTTGTGCTAGCCTAGGTAGTCCCTGACCAATTCAATGCCCGTCGAACTCGTCCTAGGCGCCTTGGGTGCGGCTGATTTGTGTTTCAAGTACGGCTACTCGCTCTCATTGGTGGCAGCTAGGGGTGTCTTCTCAGTTCTGACGGAGTCGCGTAGATACGGAAAAAGACTCGTGCAGTTCTATCGATCCGCAAAAGGGGCACATTACGACTTGGACGACAAGTTGTTGCAGTTGGAAGCCATCTGGACCAAGACCGACGCCCAGCTAAAGGTCATCGAGCGGGTCTGGGGAGCCCTGGACGAGGACCAACGTCGAATTCAGGACGGGCTGGTGTATAAACTCTCGGCAACATTACAGCAAACCCTCGTCAAGCTGGAATCTACCGTCACCAGGAAGGCCTCTACCGAGGCTGCCTCGGAAGCAACGCTAAATCCACTGAAATACGCTCTAACAAAAGACAGCATTGAAAAGACGCTCCGGGAACTCGAACAGTGGCACAGGCTTTATGATCCGACCTGGTTCCTCATCACCCTGATCAGCAACAAGCTTATTGACAGCGAGGTCCTCGCCGTCCGCAGCGCAACTCTAGGCGGCGATCTCAAACCGCTTTCGGCGCTTTCACAACTCCGCAGCGTCCTGCACGGCGCCAAACCCGTCCACGTCACGCTCGACAGCGCACAGTTTGACGCCGCAAAAGCCAGTCCGATCAGGTATACCGGCGGGACCATACGCACCTTCTCGCGGACTTCCGGTGGCGGTACTGCAAACACCACTGCAGAAACCACGGCACCAACTGTGACTCGATGCTTCCTGGTGGATTCTATCGTCCTCAACAAGCCGCGCCACACCGATATCGCCGCCGCGCGAGCAGACGCCGAGTCGCTCGCCCGCACGCTCCGGGGTGTCGAGCCGGAGACGTTTGGTCTCTTGCGCTGTCAGGGGCTCGCCAAGGAACGCTCGCTCGAGACCGGCCGGCTCGAGGCCATTCACTTGGTGTTTCGCGCGCCGTCTCGATGGGCCGCGTCCGCTTCCCCGGGTTCGGATGCGGCTCAGGTTCAAGCGGCGCAACAGCAACCGCTGCCGCGCAGCTTGCGCGAGGAGCTGCTTTTGCCATATTCCGACGCGGCCGACAGAAGAAATCCCCAGCGTTGTGGCACGCCCGAATGTGGAAGACTCCAAAGAACGACGCTGCCGAGCTTGACGGTGCGGCTAGAGGTGGCGAGAAACCTTGCTAGCTCGGTGAGTTTTGTCCATGTGTGCAACCTAGTGCACAAGAACATCCGGCCCGAATCGATCGTGTGTTTTGGGCGCAGCGCCGGCGGCAGGCGGCAGCCTAACCCGGTGTTTCTGATGGGCTTTGATGGGTTTCGCACGGCACACTATCAGACGCTGCGCGTGGGCGACACAGCGTTTGAGAGGAACCTGTATCGGCACCCGAGCCGGCAGGGTCTGGAGGTGCAGGAGAACTACGCCATGCAGCATGACATTTACAGCTTGGGGGTGTGCCTGCTTGAGATTGGGCTCTGGAGATCGCTCGTATCGTATGAGGAGGAGGACACCGGGGCCAAGCCATCGGAGTTTCTGGGGTTAGACGGTCACGATACGGTGAGCTGGCCTCAAGAGACACGCCTGGCCGTCCAAACCAAGCTCGCCTGCTTGGCGAGAGAAGAGCTACCAGCCGCCATGGGGGACAGGTACACAGCTGTGGTGGTGGCTTGTCTCGCTTGCCTGGACGAGGATAATATCGACTTTGCAACCGACGGGGGCGTAAGGGATGAAGATGGGATACTCGTTGGCGTACGGTTCATTGAAAAGGTTCTCATGGGGCTGGATGAGATTTCCCTTTAGAAAACAATTCGACAAAATCTCGAGGTCTGAGTATCTCATCATCTAGGTACCCATTCGAATGCCCCCCCTCCCCCCCGATGATATGCAAAGGAGTGGTTATGTACAATTTCAAGATTCACAACATGAACCTAGTGCAGATGGATAATTAACTGGCTGCAAGTTTGACAACAATGCATCGCATGTGTTTCAATACAGCATGCAAGCTTGACACGTCTTGGCTATTTAGGGTGCAACACCCTTTGATCTTACGCCAGTTTCCATGTCGAGAATGCGCCCTTCATCTCGGACGGTTTATTCACACCCGACACGAGTCGAGCTGACGGCAATGTCGTCATACCAGAAGGTGTTGGAATCCCCGCCGTATGACTCCCATCCAAAGTAGATGGCGGTTGGTTTGGGCTTGATGCTGCTCCTCTGCCACTGGGCGGCATTCGGGTTGCTGACGCCCGGCTTGACGGTCAGACCGGCGACAACCTTGCCGTTCAGCCAAGTCTCAACGGAGCCGTCGGGGCCCAGGTGGTACTCGAAGCATTGCCAGCTGCCGGTCGGGAGGGCCGTCGAAGTGGCGATGCCTTGCGGGGAGAGGTCGGGGAGGGTGGCATCGTCGGACTCGCGGTTGTACATCATGATCTTGCTCTGGCCGCCAATTCGGAGGTGCTTCTTGGCTCCCTGCGCCGAGTCGGGCATCGTGATGAAGGTGACGTGGGAGTCCGTGAAGGCCCTTGATGCTTTGCTGGAAGAGGACCAACGTTAATATTGCGCCTTCTTCGCGGCTTTGTTTCGGCATGACTTACAGCCAAGTCCTGACGTAAATGTCACCGCTAGGGACCTTGGTCGTGCCGAAGAAGATATGTCCACAGTAGCCACCTGCACCATCCACCCTGATGGAATTCTTGCCGCTGTGGGCAGTGGAGCTGTCGAGGCTCACTTTACCACCCTGGCTGCAATCGGGAGCATAAGTTGGCCATGCCGACTGGTCCCACCCGCTCTCGAAGTCGGAGGAGACTTGAGCAAAGGAAAAGGGGAGCAGGGCGAGGGCGAGAAGAGCGGTTTGGCCGAACATGATTGCGGGCAGGTTCGCTATGACAGACAAGACTACGCGAATAAAGAAGTGAAGGCTAGAAAAGGGGGGAACCCAGGGAGGTACTTATCCGTCCAAGGGGCGGCCCCTGGTTTCGTGGCTCCGTTGCCGCTGCGGGAAAGCTTGTTTAAACCCAGGATTGTAGCGCCATCTCCGTCTCCTCACCACTTTAATACACTCCGCTCTGCTCGTTTTGGAAGTTCCGCATAGGGATGCTTGATGGAGCGCTTAATTAACATCCGGCCGTGTCGGACCGCGGGCAGAGACCTGCAATTTATCCCAACAAGCCGCTGCGCGGTCTTTTTTTTCCCCGCCGATCAGCCATGCACCCCGCACATTTAGGTCGGGGAGTGTTCATAACTACCAGCCGTCTCCATTACCACAGACACACAAGATATCTTTGCTTCTTCTCTGATGAGGCATCCCCCCGGTACAAGCCTGTTGGTAGCGCGGCATGTTTGTCAGACGCAAGGGGGCTTAAACCTCCATGTTATAATACAGTCAAGACCCGTCCTAGTCTTGCTCGTATCGTATGGAGAACAACTGGGTCGGGTACAGGCACCGCTCATTGCCATTCCCGAGCTGTTGAGATAATCATGTTAGGGCACATGCCATAATGAGACAGATTGTCATATTTTGGTTCAGAGAACTGCAAGTAAACATAATTCTGACAAAGCAGCAAAAGGAAAAAAAAATTAAAAATTGCAAGAATCGATATTGGTCTTTAGTGGACGTGCATTTTTGGAATGGCTATGTTCCGGGCTCTCTTATGTTTTCAAGGCTCCAAACTGGCATCGTCGCTGGCCACGACCTCTTGCCGTTTATGCCAATGTCTCGTAACCCGAACCGCGCTGGTAGGCAGACCGATTCGAAAACAGATAATAAACGATCATGCCAATGACGGGGAAGAGGAAGACGACCAGGCACCAAATGAGCTTCTGCACCGGTGTGCGGCTCGACTTTAGGACCTCGACTATTGGGCGAGGAATGTCAGCATGGGTTGTCCGAACTCACTATCCCAGAACGTCATAATAGCGATGGGGAGAATATACCAAAAACAATAATGTCTAGGATGAGAACCACAAGTCCCAAGAGTCCTCCGCCGGTGCCATACTGCCAGCTGTTATCCAAGGATTCGGTCGAGACGGGGGCCGCGAGGCCAAGCGAAGCCAAGCAGAGCTGCAAGACGATGCTCGAGAAGAGGGTGTTGAAAGTCATGGTGGGGTTTTTTTTGTCGTTGACCGTTGTTACGAAATTTGGAGTTCGATTTTGGAGTCGCGGGAGGCACGGGAGAAGAACTGCTACTGATGGTGAAGGTTGCGTAGTGGAGAGAGCTGGTGAGAACTTTGGATGCGGAGAGGACGGTTGCTGGGTGGATTTGTACTGTGGGCACCGGTGACGTCATGTCCACCATGACGCAAACCAACCGCGTCACCCCACTTGCAGCCTGCGCACCTGACAAGCAACCGTTCTTCCATTGGGTCCCTACTACAGTACCTAGTGAATCCTCCAACCAATCTCTGCCAAAAAAAAAAACCCCCGACAGCTCGGGGTGCCTGGGTGTGCCTTTTCCGATCGATGCAAAAGCATGGAGGGACCGAGGACGCATTGGAGTTGTATCCACTGCCATGAACTCGTGCTGTCCGAGTCATCCGCTGCTCGGTTCATAAGCGTGTGCTAGATTACTTCAACAAACTTCGCCGTCATGGCTTCTCACACCCGACCGTCTGATTGACATGGCCTTGTGCTGACGGATGGCGGCGTATAATGAGGGGAAGCTGAGGCGTGGACTCGGACTGCCCACGAGAGGCCTATACAGGAAGTTCGGCTTCGAAACGTGCCGTACACACGCTTTCCTCTCCATTCCGAGAACTCAAAAATATGATTTTGTTGTCCAAATGTACTCGGTCCCCTGATCCAATCTGTCCCGCTTCTACAGCTGTCTGGCTCCGGTTCAGATTCAAGTACCTAATTACCTGATACGCACGAAGCACATGTACAGTCTGTCGCCCGGCCTCGCTCCCATAAGTAGAACTCACCGTATCTATGTAGCTATCACTTGATGTCTATTTACTGCTACGCTCATGTTCCAATCCGTCCCTCCAAGTTGAGCAGCTCCGGAGATTGTCAGACGACGGCGGCACAACTGGTCCCTTGGTTATGCCATTGGCTACGACGATTTATTAGCGCCTTGAAGCTCGACCGGCGGTTGTGTTGCGGCCGCCTCGTGCATCCGCGTGGCCGGCACGAGGGTCGGCGACGGCTCATGGGGCTGCTGTTGATGCATCCCCTGTGGCGGCGGGTAGTACTGCTGATGCATCTGGGGGGGCTGCTGCTGATACCCGTACTGCGGATGCGGGTAGTACCCCGGGTACTGAACAAACACTTGCGGTGGATGCTCCGGCGCACGGTCGGGGATGGCAGTTGGATCGAACCACACTGGGTGGCGCAGGATGATGGTAACTAGACCTAGAACACCGGCCGAAACCCAACAGTCCAGGATGGGAGAAATAACCTTTTGAACCGAGAGCTCATCCGCCGTCCAGTCCCGTGTACTGTTCTTGATGTCAATCGACAGGACGTAGATGCAGCGGAAGAGCCATAGGAAGGATGCCGAGAGCAGAAGGACCGACAGCTGCAGCCCCTGATTAGCGGCGAATGGGAGCATGACATGTGCCTCGTCCACTCACATTTCCCACGGCAAGGTGGGTTCGCTTCTTCAGCTTGGGCGTGGCGTATATGGCCACCCCAACGACCCCAGCCGTGAGGAGAGACAGGGCGATGTCCAGGAGAACGATCAGCCAGTATATGGAATATCCCTCGGCGTCGCCCCTCTGAATGTCGCCGATATTCTTGGCGAACCACGCGATGTCGACGACGAAGAATAGCACAGAGCCGCTAAGAGCATCAATCCGCAGCAACCTCCACCACTTTTGTTTCCCCAAAACCACGTATAAGGCGCAGATGCCGGTAAGGTAGACCGCTAGGGTAGTGAGGATGCTCGCCGCGTTGGCGAGAAACGACGCCGTCAGCAGCGTGTATAGTGCCGCAAGCAGGGCCCCCGTGCTGGGACTTGGTGCAGCGAGTATGGAAGGGCCGACGACGGCGAGTGCCACAGCGCTGTTTCGCACATGCTTGTCAGTACCAATGTAGGGTTCTTCGGTACTAATTGCGCAAAGAGCGCAGCGGAAACGCACATGATGGACACGGGCAAGGCTATACGCAAGAAGAGAACAGCCAGCTTGACGGGCTGCGACTGTTGTCCGCCGCGCCCCCGCAGGCTCAACGCCCAAAAGCCGACGAGGGGTATCAGCGTGACGCCATACAAGGTTGCGTTGGCAATCCAGCCCGACCTCGAATCGAGCGCGCTCATAGTTGCTATTGCTATGTGTGTCGAGTTTGCATGGGATTGTTGAACTGAGATAGGACGTCAAAATTGCGGCTAAAAGAGGGGAGCCCACCCGCTCGGTATATCAATGCGCTGCCCCTGCGCTCGTGTTCGATGCCGCGCCGAGACAAATCTGCTGCAATACGAGCGGCCCAGGGGTAAAGGCGGTACGACGCATGCCCGCATTGGCATCGTCCATGGCGCTGAGTCCGTAGCAATGCGACCTAAAAAAAATTTAAATGAAAGAAAAGAAAAGAAAAGAAAAAGAAAGAAAAAAAACCCTCCACAGCCAGCAGGCGTTGATTCTTTGGGTAGGATTACCTCAGTAACGGCGGGAAGTGCCATATGTTTCAAAAGTACTCAAGGTAGCTTTTGAGGGGGTTTGAATTATGTGGCAAGTTCGAGGTTACACTGGACTACGATGATGATTGGTTAATTACCTATGTAGATTGTGTTTCATTGGTCTGCGGCCGGCCGTGAGAAATACCGCAGCTCAAATGACTAAATGTTCAACTATTCGGATAACTGGACGAATCTCGCGTCCTCGCACGTAACGGCTGTTGTAGAAGCGAGTAGTCTCGCCAAGATGCATTGCATACACCCATTATCCTTTCTCTCTATCTCACGGCGAGCATTGTGTTGAATGTTTTCATGTCAGGCTTCCAATATCTTGGTAGGCGAGGCGTTTTTCAATCACCGCGGGGGAGAACAGCATTACTCAGACTGTTGGTCGCCATTTCCAGTGAGATGCAGTATGTCTCTGATACCAACAGCGGACTCGATTTGACTCGCTGATAACAGACCTTCGGCTTGAATCCACGATGAAATCGAATCTGGTGCCAAAGAAGGACACTGATGCGGTGTCCAGGTCGGTAACTAGTTGTGTTCCGATTGGTATAGATACAGACGACAAGTGATGCAACGTTATTCCTAACTACCTACTGTGTGAAACTTCTCATTTCGTTAAGCAGGCCTTGGGCTGATAGGATACATCTGCTCCAGATTTCAGCCCTGGCAGGCGGCCATCGCTAGTACTGGTGGAAATTCGGATCCTTTATTTAACCTTGCGTTTATTAAAGGCCACATACTACGCGTACACAATCAATGGCCATCAGATCCGTTGCGGGGCATGGCGAGGTACAGTACATACATACCTTGATCTTGAGATGTCCCATCCTATAGTTGAAGGGGGTGAGAAGATGTGCGCCTACCTTCTAGTTGATGTCGAATAGCTGCCCACTGCTCGGGCATACACAGCTCTCGAACGAACCTGGGTGCAGAGTGGTGGGCCAAGGTTGGATCGCCCCGACCTTTTTTGTTGTAATTGTTGCGGGCGGGTTACCCCTGACTACCGGGTGACCCGGATCCTCTCCCGCGATCGTCCTCTGCACCCCAGATTCTCGGCTCGCCAACCGAGCGATCCAAGCGCGCCGGGAACAGGGCGTCCCGACCTCGGCCTCTTTCGTTGCTGCTCTTGTAATTTGCTCGAACGAGCAATTTTTCTCCGCCTATACAAGGCGACGTCAGCCATCTTGGTGCTTGGCACCGGGCCCTCTGGCTAAACGAGCCGGACCTTTCCTCGGTCTTGGTGCGCCAACCGGGTGATAGCCTCGGATCTTTTACCGGCTACCGCTAATTTTTGAGTTGCACGACGTCGTTTATATAAACATGGTGAAATGCCGCCAGCCAACAGGAGATGGGCTGGTCCTCACGATCCCGGAATTCAACCTCGACACAAAGCCGCCATCACTTTACGTCCCTTTTTATACACGGCAGTCTCAAATCCCCCACTGCCGTGCTAGGTCTAGACCGCAATGGTGGAATCTTATTTAAGGCATCGAAACCGCCCTCGGGGATGCTCTTCCCTGGGTGGTCGTGCAGAGTTGGAGATACCAGTTTAGCCTAAGTCTTGCCCAAGCGCAGCTGTCAAAATGAAGTCGACTTACCTGCTTGGTGTTCTGGCCTATGGACTTCGCGTCGAAGCCAGACAGGCGCCCGCCGTCGGAGTAGCTGCTCGACAGTGGGGCGAGGGCGGCGGATGGGGTGGCGGATGGCCCGGCGGAGAAGCCGCCTGTGAATGGACCGATCACTGTCTTGGTATGTTTCTGTCCTGGGCCTCCCAGCGTTTGCGCTAGATTCGGCTTGCTTACTACTGCGCCAGGCGACCCCTGCGAGACCGAAATTGACTGCGACGGTGACCTTACGTGCAGCGCGGGCAAATGTGCTAGCGCGGGCGCCATTACGACCGCCCGCCCGACCCGGACCACCCCTGGCATCCGAACGACAACAGTCTATGTCACGACCAGGCCAACGGTAACGGCGCCTTCCGATCCCACCTGCGAGTGGACCGGACACTGTGCTGGTGAGTTGATTCTATGTCACTCAGGGGCTCTTCCATGTCCTCGAATCCTGAGCAGAGAAGCGCTAATGTGGGACCTTGCGCCTAGGCGACCCCTGCACAACCGAGAACGACTGCGACGGCGACATGATCTGCAGCGCAGGTAGGTGTGGCGCGCTATCGCCGACCATTGCCACCAGCACCCGCCGTATCACTACGAGCACCCGCCGTTTCACCACCAGCACTCGCCGTGCCACCACCAGTACTCGCCGTGTCCCCACCAGCACCCGCCGCGTCACTTCCAGCACTCGCCGCGTCACTTCCAGCACTCGCCAAGTGACAACCACTCCGCCCATTCCAACTCGCTCGACTGTCCAGCCGCAGCCCACCACAAGCCAAGGATCGACGGCACCGTCATGCGGTGATAACCCACTTGCCTGTATCGGTACGCAAACACCACCGTGGCTCGGGGTTGGGGTTTCATGTACTGACTCTCTGTGTAGGTGTCAGCTGCCAGACCGATGCCGACTGTGGCTTTTCCTTGATCATTTGCAAGAACGGTGTTTGCGGGCTTTAACGCGAACCTTGGTTGTGGTATCGAGTGTGGTCGTGTTTTGTTCGCTCATATGTTTTGTCGGTGCAAGAAAACATGAAGCGCTAGTTGATATGGTACTTAACGTTGATTCCTGGTTCGGCTTTCCGGATACTTCTAGTTCATGTATAACAATGGGTATTTTGTGGCCGCCTCTATCCACGCCTCTGTGTGAAGGAGTACGGGATTGTCTGTTGTGTGCGACGAATTTATGCACATGAAATTTCCCTTTTCGTGTGAAGAGATCCCCCCCCCCCCCCCCCCCCCCAAGTATTTTTGACCCCCCGCCAGCTGCGTGCTGATTCCAGCGTGTCTAGCTGAACGAATACAGGAAATATATTCTGTCGATGAAACATTCATCCGCTCCGTTAAAACGAAACAACCGTCTGGTTGCGATACACTGCTTCATTGATGCCTCGTCCAATCCGAGTAAACTCCCTCCAGCTTGAACTACACTACCCCCTATGCCGTCCCAGGCTCGAGCGCCTTCTTGGCAGCGGCAGGCACAGCTTTGTCGTCTGGCTGATCCCATTCCATCTCATGCTTCAAGAGGCCCTTCAGCGCTGTCTTAATCTCCGAGACCTTCTGGTTCCACCTCTCTCTGTTCTTGATCGGATCACTGGTCGTTTCGTGATGCAGGATCTCTCGGACCTCACCACTCTTCTTGGGCGCAAGATAGGTTCCTAACTGCAATACCCTGCCCTTGCCTCGGGCCACCTCTCCACTGGTTCCCGCCTTTTCCCGCAGCGCCTCCTTGAGCTTGACCATGTTGTCGTGTTCCCGGAGCGTGAAGACCACGATCAGATCAAAGTAGGAGAACGTGTTCTTGCTCAAGCCACACGAGGTCCGAGCCATGATCTTATTTTGCATGTCCTTTTTAAAGGGGTAGTCACACCACTTGTTGTCGAACACGGCCGCCAGAGCCGGACGGTTCGGGGTCTTGCCTCCAGGCCACCACGGCATTTTGAAGCTCTTCTGGCTGTACCTCAAGCCGTTGACCACGCCGATGCAGTCGCACTTGTCCTTGACGAAAAACCCGGCTGATTGGACCTCGACGATGCGCCAGTCTCCGCGAGCTTTGATAGTCAGCTGGCCGAGGAGCCCGAGGAGGACTTGTGCCACCACGCTCCGACCTTCGTTGTATGGGTCGACGAAGAGGATCTTGTAGTCTCGCCGCGGTGGAGTTGGTGAGGGCGAAGGCACAGGACGCTTCGTGGCAACTGCCATCGTCCTCTCCGGATGTCTGCCCCGTCTTGGCTCGTAGGCTTTCTCGACGGCCATAAGCACAAGGTAGTCGCGCAGGAGACTCCGTTCTTCGTCAATCTCATCAATGATGGCCTGGGCCTTGTCGGCGCTGTTGTCGAAGAGCGAAAACCACACGCGCGACGCCCACGGCACCCGAAATTCCAGGTCCATGGACCGTGACAGGATGCCCTTGTTGTAGCGGTCAAACAAGTCGTGCACTTTTTCGGCATTAATCTTTATTTCCGCGAGGAGTTTGCGGAGGTCCTCCAGCTGTCCAGACAAGAGCATCGCTGATGGCTTTTTCTCGTTTTCTGGTTTCTTCGCATTTTTCGCTTCCCTCTCGACAAAGTCTTGGAGGCGGACGAGAAATCCATTGAGGTGCTTCATCCGCCGGCCCAGCTGCGTCATCTGCTGGGGAAGGCTCTCGATGCGCTCGTAGAGGGCGATGGCCTTTTGGACCAACTCCACCGCCGTGATGATGGTGCCTAGATCGAGCGCCATCGGAACGGAGACAAGGCTGAAATTTGTGCTGAGGACCTGGAGTCAAAACTGGTGCACCGAGGAAAAGTGGAATGGTGAAGTCGTGAGAGGTGCTGAGGCAGAGCCTGGTCGACTTGGTGTTGTGAGTCGAAGCTGTGCCGCACAGCCCCCGCACAGCCTTCGCTTCGTCTTACGGAGCCTTAACATCCCCAAGCTAATGTAGATAGATCTGGCCTCTTCATTGGAGATAGTGGGGAATCGACTAATCACGAATGACGCTGCTGACAACTGCAAGGAATGTTGGATTATCATTCAAGAGGAGCTGTTAACTCTAAGCTCTACCCCTTTCGGTGCGGAAATTGCCCGTTGGTGTCCTAGAAAGACCGGCCATGGCGCCCGTAATGCCCATCGCGCTTTTGTCTAACTCTACCAGTGATGACTGCCGACTTTTGGTCCGCCGCGCTTCTGTCTATTACTGACGAGTACCACCGTTCCCGAAAACCCAGAAGAGGAGAAACAAGGGAACCGTGGCACGTGAGCCGAGCCATTATCATTGCGCATCGAGATTCCTCGGAATGCCAAATGGAAAAACCAGCGAGAAACACGCCGCACAATCTTTGTAAGAGATGTTATTGGAATGGCTGACTGATGAATTAAGAAAACAGGAACAAAGGAATGATATGATGGTCCAAGGTCTTCGTGACACATTACGAGGCCAGGGATGGCCGGGATGTCCGAGTCAACTTCCGAAGACTGCAAGACGTAATCCCTAGGCCATGCCGTCCTCCAACGTAGTTTGCCCGAACCTGCTGCTTTCAACACTGCTCGACAAATTTCTCAAAGGCGCAACACCTCCATGTCGGAGAGGCTTCGGTGCCGCTTGTGCATGTTGGTGTCCATGTGGTTACTGGATGCCTTCCTCTTCTGTGATGCGACGTTGAGGGGGCTGCTCTGCTGAGCGTCGGAGAATCCGTTCATCCCAACCGTGTTGCTTCGCTTTTGTCTGCGAATGGGCGTGATGGGGGTTGTGACGGTTTCCATGCTGCCCGTTTTGATGCCACGGAGAGTGCCGTGATAGTAGGGACCAGAGAAGGCGAGCGACTCCTGGCTCGCCTTGTCGCTATAAATGAGCTGCTGGTTAATCTGGTTGCGGCGAAAGGCCCCGACAACATCCGAATTGTTATCAAAGTGGTTCAGTAGCGGGTGAGCAGTCGCGGCTGTCTCGGTTGCCGTGCTTGCGTTACTCGCAGAGGTCCTGGGCCGGGTGGGACTGGAGATCAGATCCCCGTTCCAGTCGGCCCCAGATTCTTCCTCGTCGGAGGAATCGTTGGCAAAGGTGACGAAGTCTTCCAGCCTAAGCAGACTCTCCTCCTCGTCCTCGTCGATACCGGCAAAGTACGAATCGTCACTCTCCTCCTCCCCAACTGAGAATGGATCAGGCGTGCAGGGGAAGAAGGCCTCGGCCGGGCCAAAGGGCTGTGTGTTGAAGAAGTCTCCGAACGTGCTGGACGAGACCATGGCACCCATCATGATGAGGCCTGGATTCCGCACGAGCGGGGAGCAAGCAAAATCCGGTGCGGAGAAATCCAGGTGGAGCGACTCCGGTGAAAGGTCCAGTTGGTTCGTCCTGCGGGGCGTGAAGATGATCATCTTGCCGGTCGCGGGATCGACGACACCAATGGGCTTGTTGTCTGACCTGTCGAGGTTAAACCGGCCAACCCGAGGCTTTCCGGGCTTACTCTGGGCTGGTCTCTCTGTGTCCGAGTCCGACGATGCCTCGACTGTGTAGGCCCGTCGGGCCTGCTTCTTACGGAGTATGGGCTCTGGAATGTCCTCCTCTGTAGTATCACCGTCGGCTGAAGGAAAAGAGATTAGCTCCAACCGCGCCACTGCTGAACAAGCAACTCACTCTCGTATCCGTCGAGCTCCTGCACTTCTGCGGGAATGGCGACAGGTGTCAACGTTTCGGCAGGCGGCTGACTTGGCCGCGGCGTGGCAACGGGCGTAGCATCGAAATCGTGGGCAGCCACCTCGCCATCCCAGTCCCGAGTTTTAACCTCCTGCGAGCCGCTGTGAAAGTCCCAAAAGGAACCGTCTGAGCAACTCTCTTCGTCATCCTCAATTTCGCGGCGAAATGAGGGGTCGAGTGCGCTCTGCTCGACAAACAAGTCGGGAAACACGTTGTTGATATCGGACGCCTCGCTTGTAGTGGAGTCCGAGTCGCTGTCGGGAACGCCGGCAAAGCGAACATGTCGTTCAACAGTGACGGCAATCTGATCCAGTAGATCGCTAGTCAAAGGCTCTGCGGGGATGAGCTCATCGTGATCGGACACAATCCCGTCCCAGCTTGCGCTATCGTCAGCGGGATCGGCGACTTCAACCTCAGCTTCGTCTTCATCTTCTTCCTCCGCCTCGCTTTCCTCGTCGGCATCATCGTCCTCATCCTCCACTAGCGGCCGAGGGGGGACCGATGATCGCTTTCGCGATGCATTGGTGATTATGTGCTCCTCCTCGGCCGCAAATACATGCTCCTCGTCGTCGTCTTCGGAATCCGTGACATCTTCGACGCCCGAGTAGCCGCTATCGTCGGAGAGGTCTACCGACGACGAATCGTAGTCCCGGCGCTTAGGCGCTCGGGCCGGTGCCCGAGGATATTTTTGCCGAATATTCTGAGACATGGTAGTGAATGTGTTTAACGAACGGCGTCCTCAACCAAGCGGCGGTGAGCTTTGCAAGCGGGCCGAGGACTGGGGGTGCAGACGCCTCGGGTCCTGTGGATTCGTTCGGGGGATCCTGTTCGTTTATAGAGCCGCATTCAAGAAAAGGGAAAGTTGATGCGGTCGCGGGGTAAGAATCGGGACAGAGCGGGGGAGGGGAAGAGGTGCTCTGCGTCCGGTGATGGGTGATGATCGAGTCCGGTCGCCTTCGTGGCCAAGAGACGTTTGCCTGGAACAATAGAACCGGTGGATTTCAGCTCGAAAGCAGACTCTCCTTGTCGTGGAGAAGCGAAGGCTCGTTCCGAGAGCGGAGACGGGCTCGAGACGGTAAAAGTCTGCGAAAACTTCGTCGAAGGGCTGGCAGGATTGGGTATCTCGTTGAGGCTGCTGGACTGCAGGCGTGCCGGGGTCAATTGGCACGCCCGCAGTGGGCGCTTAGAGCTCAACGACGGCCGACGGCATCTTGAAAATTTCGACGAAGTTTGGTAGGTACGGTACTGATTTGGGGGTGTGATAGTGCGACTTCGTTGTCTTGTGTTTTGGTTTGGTTGAGGTTGAAGGGAAAGGAAGCTCGAGGAGGGGAGTGTGGGCCGCGCGATGCTTTTGACCAGACTTTTTTTCGCAGCACAGAGGGCCCAATCCGAACCAGGGTGCGCCGGAATTGCTCCACAATTGGAGCCCAGTTTTGGTGGGGTATGCGCAGTTGACCCCTGCATCAACGGCTCGCCTCTTGTCTGGCAGCTGGCGTCCATGCATCGAGGACACCACTCCGTGCATCAGTTTGGGGTTTGGGATAATTACCGGAGTGCAAGCCCCCGCCGGACACCCTCTCGTCACCGCTCTTTTCCCGCGCGGGTCTGGCGCCCTGGCTGCATCACCACTGCCTCACAGAACGTCCGATCCCCCGGGAAGCACAAGCATGGGGGGGAAGGAAAAGTAACCAGCTCATCACATGCCTAATAACCCCTTGATATATCGCGATGGATGCCGATCTCTTCTTCCTCTTTGGCACATCTAGAGATCCAGGTAACGTCAGCATCAAAGTCCCCCAAACTGCGGCGCAAGACGGAGTGCAGTTCCAAATTTTCCAATCCCGCGTGCCACCAAGCCGCCCAGGTTTCAGAGCGGGGCGGCTCGACAAATGCCCCGCACTCTGCCAGCTCGCTTGCCAGTCCGCAGATGAAGTGCAGCGCATATGACGAGTGTACGTGTTGATCGTGACTGGAACGACTCTTGAAATTCCCCATTTCGTCCCCACAGCTCAATTTTTCAATCTGAACGCCCGAGCCGCCGCCTGCTGTATCGAGCAGGTGGTCACGGCCGAAAGCGATGGTTCAAGGTGGTTGACGTGGGCTTCTGGGCCTGTACACAGTCGGGTGCTTGGGGATGCTCCACAATGGCTGTCGTCGTCTTCGGACGGCCTTGTGGCATGCCGAACGATGGTATCCAGGTGCCAACTGCCGCCTTGGAGCAAACAGAAGCCCGGGTTGAGCGGGGCATGGACTCGCTCTCTCACGGGCATCGAACGTCTGGACTTGCAGGCAAACACTCTCGGAGAGCCGGGCTCTCCCACTGGTACTACCCAGGGTTTCCTTGCTTATTTTTACACAAGCTTCGGCAGCGATGGATGTCGGCGTGACAAAGTTATTAGAGCCAACTGAGCCATCAAGCCTTGCGCTTGGTCCTCCAGCACCGTCGGCGTTGAGTCAGACATGGGCGCCATGACTCTGGCGTCGCGGGCCGACGGCGGACTTTGGAAAGAAAAAAAAAAAGAGAAAAAAAAACCTGTGGCTGGATTGTAAACTGGCTGTATTCTTTCCCATTGGTCAGACACAAAAGAGTCAATTTGCCTTCTGCTTCGATCCGTGGCTACATTGTGCTTCGAGAATTCTTGAAAACAGTCAGATCCACACGGAAGCCAAGGAGCTGCAAGGCCTCGATGGGCCTGGCCGAGCACACAGATTTTGCGCCGACATTGCCAGGTCTGGCTTTGATGACGTGAACCCCTGAGACCCGAAAGAAGGCGAGTACCGACGTAGGATGGTAAGCATTTCATTTTGTGGAAATGTGGCATACATAGGTAGTACGGTCGGTACCTTGGAGACTTGAAATGAATGGACTTGAGGTCGATCTCCAAATCGGGGAGAGGGGTACCTGTTGCCAAGCCGGCCCAGCCTTGGCAGATCTTATCTTATCGATGCCACTGAGCCTCAGCTCCTCACGTTGCTGGGGAAACTTGCCTGCATGCCGGACTTGGCATAAACATTTTTTGGAGGTGCACGCACCCTGAACGCGTGCAATCGTGTGTTAGTTAGGCGGGCAAGCCACCTTTATCCATTTCTTTTTTTCTGCCTCCTTTCAAGCCACTTCTCCTGTCTCTCTTCTCCACATCCTTCAGCCTTGCATCGCCTTACGGAGATCCTTTCGGCAACTCGAGCGACGCCAACTTGGCATCATGGAGAAGGCGATGACCATGTCTACTTCGACACAAAGAGCTACGAACCTTTTCCAGGTTTATCTTCGCCTACGACCGCCGCAGAGTGGAACTGCTGCGGCCGGGGAGCGTTTCTTGGCAGTTGAGGAACCAGAAGACGACAGCTCGACGACGCCCAAGCATATCACATTGAATCCGCCCAACGATCGACGGCGCGCCATCGAAAAGTTCGCTTTTACACAGGTCTTCGAAGAAGATGCGTCCCAGCTCGACGTCTTCCACTGTATCGGCGTGGCTGATCTGGTCAAAGGAGTGCTTGCCCCTTGCGGCGGGGATGGAACAGATGCCTTGCTAGCAACACTGGGCGTCACTGGGTCAGGCAAGGTTGGTCTAGGTTTTTTTCTCTGGGCGGTTGCCAACGTAGACACTCCGTTGCTGACATGTATGTGTGGGCAGACACACACGATTCTCGGGTCGAGGTCTCAACGCGGCTTGACGCAGCTTGCGCTCGATGTCATCTTCCGGTCGCTCGGCCAAAAGCTGATGGACTGCGACTCAAATCCGACCCTGGAGCACTCGATCGTGGCTTCCGAGCCATCCGAGGCGGTCGTTTTCTCCGCTTCGACGTTCCTCGAGAGTGTCTACGCCGAACCGCCGGCACAGTTTCGGGCCAGCTCAAGAGCACCAACCCCCATGATTGTAGGGCTTCCTCAGTCTTCTCTCTCCTCAAAACCCCCTCAGAAAGAGCAGCTCGGCCCTAGTGGGCCGCTGTTAGTCTCACGGCAGAAGAGCGTACGCATAGTCAGCCGGGAGGATTCTGCTGCACCGCCGACGCCACCTTCAACCCCCAGCATAAGGAGCAAGAACCCATATGCAAACAAATCTAGCCGTGGCCGTGGTGCTGCTTTCGTTTATAGCATTGCCCACGCCGGCCATGCACCTCCTCGTAGCCCTCGGCGCCTGCGAGGGGGTGGAAACCGGGTCTCTGAGAGACCGCAGCAGCTCAAGCATTTCATGGCCCCCACCACATCTATTCGTCTGAAGACAGGTACTAAATCAGCATTGCATTCTCAGGGTGACTCAATCGGCCCGGGCCAGACACCCTCACGCCGGCTGCACCGACCTTCGGCCTTCCCTCAACAACCCGACGTCAGCGCCCTCTCCATGTCTTGCGATCCATCGTCAGAGTACGCCGTCGTGATCTCGATGTACGAGGTGTACAACGATCGGATCTTTGACCTCCTAACTCCACCCATCAAATCGGCAACGACAAAGGAGTACCGTCGCCGACCGTTGCTGTTCAAGTCGACCGAAAGTTCGCCGGACCGGAAAGTGGTCGCCGGGCTGCGGAAGGTAATCTGTGGTAACCTACACCAGGCATTGATGGTGCTCGAGGCAGGCCTGCACGAGCGGAGAGTGGCAGGGACCGGTAGCAACAGCGTGAGTTCACGCAGCCATGGCTTCTTCTGCGTGGAAGTCAAGAAACGAACCAAGGGAAATCGGAACCATGGCGCAGAGACGCCCTGGGGTGGGAGCGCACTCACCGTTGTCGACCTGGCCGGGAGCGAGAGGGCGAGAGACGCCAAGACAGCCGGCGCGACGCTTGCTGAAGCAGGCAAAATCAACGAAAGCTTGATGTACTTGGGACAGTGCTTGCAGATGCAAAGCGACGCCGCGAGCAAAGACAAGGTACGCGGTCAGGAGGCCCAATACCCGAGGAATCGCTGACCGGTCATCTAGCCCAACTTGGTTCCATTCAGGCAATGCAAACTGACGGAGCTCCTGTTTTCCAACTGCTATCCCTCCGCCTCGGCGTACTCGTCTGGTAGACACCGGAACCCCCAAAAGGCGGTTATGATCGTCACCGCGGATCCCCATGGTGACTTCAACGCTACATCCCAAATTCTCCGCTACAGTGCCCTCGCTCGCGAAGTTACTGTCCCTCGCGTCCCCAGCATCACCCAAACGATCCTCGCCGCCGTAGCGCAGGCTCCACAGCCATGTTCGAGTCCACTCGCATCGCCAACCTTGTCGCGGCCATTCTCGCCGATCGGATCGGGCTCGGTCGGCTATCCGCAGCTCCTATCGTCACCCAACATCATCCGCAATGCCTCACCGATGAACAGCCCCGGCAGCGACGCGCATCGCACAACGATGGAAGCCGCAGCCCTCGAAATTGCGCGGCTCTCGGAGGAGGTCGAGTATCTGCGCCAGGCCCTCGACGCGGAGCGAGCCGCCCGGGACGAAGCCGAATCGCACCTCCTCTCAATGGAGGACCGCATGGTTGAGCTGGAACAAGCTATCCGCGAGGACTGCACCAACGAGTTTGAGCGGCGGCTCGAGATTGAGATGGCTCGGTGGCGGGCCACCATGCAAGTCGAGATGGAGCGCGGCGAGGAGCATTGGGGGAGGAAGATTGAGGTGTTTGAGCGGAGCATGGGGGTGACCCTGGCGAGAGAGGGAGAGGAAGACTTTTCTGGTGACGAGGACAAGGAGAATGTGCTTGTGGAGGATGTCAATCAGGAAAACGAGCGACTGCGGAGAGAGAACGAAGTTTTGAGGCGCGAGGTGGCGGGAATGAGCCCTACGAAAAGGATGCCGCTCCGGGAGCGCGGGAGCGACGCGAGCATGGTGATCAGAGGGAAACCGGGTGCCGAGACGGGCAGTCCAAGGGCTGCGCGTATGGCGAGGGGCGGCGTGGATGAGGAGACAAGCTTGCGGCTGAAGATGGAGAAGCTGCGGGTCAGTGACGGCCAAGCTTCAGTGCGCAGCACGGCTGGGAATGTGAGCCCCAAAAAGATGCGGAAGCTGCCGACGAAAAGGTGGAACGCCGTTGGGGACGGTGACGATTTGTTTTGAACCACTGTATCTTGGTGTCGGTTCTGGTCTGTGAATTGGGGGGGGGGGTATGCGGTTGGGTCTGGGTCCGATATATCACTCGTCAGCGAGCCGGGTAACTGCCGCGCCTGGAGTCTTGGGGATGTTGTCTTTGATGTTCGGACATTTGTGGATTACGATACCATTGCCTAATGCCATTTTTCTCCTTTCTTGTGTTGGGGAAACGATTACTGGACACCTCGCCCGTTTATGCTCTTCTCCAGCGCTATCTCCATGTTCCACGGTACATCCAAGGTTTCCGTTGGCTATTGCAAAACCTATGACACCGATTTGAAGAGCTTTTCGCTCTGCCTGGGCAAGAAGTAGGATGCCTAAGTTCAATCTTTACGATCAAGGTAACCCAAGCATCACAATTATAGGCGCCCCTGAAATACCTGTACGGGACAGGTATCCGGCCGGTAGGGTGGCGCACCGGCCGTGTGGTTGATCCGGCCGATAATACAACATAAATACAACAAATCGCAGCTAACCTTTAGAGGCAGGCACCGCCGACGCCCTTCAAGGTACATACAAGTGACGTGACGTATGCCACAGAATCCTACAGAGGGTTTGCGTTTTCCTGCACAATAAAACCGTATCCAGCCTTTTTTATCATCCGTTCCCTTTCTCCAAGGGACTCATCACTCATGGATTATACCGAGTTGACCAACGCTCGACCCTTCTTCAACCTGCGCGTCGGGTCGATTCACCGTCACCAGCATTCAATACCATGGCCCAAACCGCAACCGAATTGGTGCGACTGGAGCCTTTACCACCAAAGGCGTTGAGTTTGAGGTCCGGGAGCGACGGCAGCCCGCTGCCGACACCGGCACAAGAGTCCGCCCAACCACCATTGCTCCCCACCAAAGCCACCACCAGTTATGTCACGTCGACACCGCGCGCCAACCTCGTCATCGGGCAGCTAGTCCTCGTAATCGCCATGGCGAGCGTATCAACGGGACTCATCACAACCTCGACCCCCAGAATGGCGGCCGACTTGTCCATACCGCCGCAGACCAGCTTCTGGCCGCTTTCCGTCTACGGCCTCACCAGTGGTGCCTGCCTGCTCGTGGCGGGTGTGCTCGCCGATGTAGTTGGCTGCAAGCGCGTGTTCGGCGTCGGCAACGTGTTGCTCTCTGCCTTCGTCCTCGGCTGCGGCCTCGCACACACCAACATCCAACTCGTCATGTTCCGCGCCATGCAGGGCATCGCCGTGGCGCTGTGCTTGCCCTCGTCGGTTGGGATTATAGCGAGAGCGATCGCGCCCGGTCGCCGTCGCAACGTCGCCTTTGCGTGCACCGGGTTGGGCCAGATCCTCGGCTACTTCTCCGGCTTGCTCTTCGGCGGCCTCCTCATCGACACGGTCGGCTGGCGAGTGGGCTGGTACGTGCTGGCGGGTGTGCTCTTTGCGCTGTTCCCCGCGGGGCTCTACCTCCTCCCGCCGGACGTGCTGGCTGAACCGCTCACGCTACGCGGGCTGCGCACCAAGGTCGACTGGATCGGCGCCGCCATCGCGTCCGCATCGCTGACGCTGCTAGCCTACGTGCTCGTGCAGCTGTCCAACTCCCAGTCGGCGATCCGCGCCCCCGCCATCATTGGTTTGCTGTCCGTCAGTCTGGCGCTGATGCCTGTGTTTGGCGTGTGGATGCACGTTGCCGAGTCGAGGGGGTATGCGGTGCTGATCCCGAACCGCCTGTGGAAGAAGACGGCGTTTGTGGGGGTCTGTGTGATGGCGCTGCTTTCGTACGCCGTCATGCAGACCATGGAGCTGTTTTGCACGCTCTTCTTCCAGCACGTCCAGGGCCTGGGCGCGCTGGATTCGTCGCTGCGCATGGTGCCGGCCATGGTGGCTGCTACGATGCTGTGCCTGTCGACGGGGCTGTTTATTCACAAGGTGTCGCCCATTTACTTGGTTTTTCCGTCTTCGATGCTGTGCGCCGGGGCGCCGTTGCTGATGGCGTTAAACAGGCCCGAGTGGCCGTACTGGTATGCCGCGTTTCCTGCGCAGATACTGCAGCCGGTGAGTGCCTTTCCACTCCTCCCAGCAGGACGAATGTAGGTTGATTGGAGTGAAACAGATGTCCGCAGACGTGCTCTTCTCCATCGGCCTTATTGTCGTCAGCGAGGTTTTCCCAGACGATATGCAAGCCTTGGCGGGTGCTGTCTTCAACACGGCCGGCCAGTTCGGGACGTCCATCGGCCTGGCGCTGATTGGCATCGTGGCCGAGAGCTACACCCAAAAGTCTCCCCACGAGGACAAGACAGGCTCAGCGGCGCTGGCGGATGGGTACAGGGCGGCGTTTTACACGGCGTTCGGCTGGATGTTGCTGATCTGTGTCGTGGCGCTAGTGTCACTGCGGAGGGTCGAAAGGGTTGGCTTGAAGCAGGATTGAAAGAGTGCTACGACATTTGGATGTGTCTGACCATTTAGGATCTGGCTTAGCAAACAAAGTAGGGCGAGAGATTACCTGCCTATGTTTTCGCACGTGCCGCACGCAGACGGTCTGTTGAATCTCATATCGACTGATAGTGAGCGAGCGTCGCAGCAACGTATCCGCCGTCCGAAGCCCAGCGTAAGCTACGTCTCGCTAATAATGCCAGTTAAAACCTGACTCGACACCATATTCATCTCTAATACGTTCAGCTCGAATATCGGTTTTGCTCCTCGGCGATACAAGTCCTCCAGCGAATCAATCCCACTTCTGGAGCTGCCTCAATCGCAGCTGTCGATCCCAGCCTTTCGCCTTGGTTCTCTGTTCCATAATTATTAGGTCGATAACGATGTTGAGAATCGGGTGTGTCACGAATCACAGCATTCCCGCCTAGATGGCCAAAATGACTCGAGCGAGTGGCTCGTTCCGTCGCAAACGCCGGGCCCCGTCCGAGCTGAACATCCTTTCTACCCCTGTCCAGGTCAATCAATAGCGCGGCGCGTCTAGAACAATAGTCTGTGGAGCGATCAGGGGACGCACGCCTAGTTGATAATGTTGATAATAAAGCTTTGCTTTCCCACGTCTTGCACCGGTCCCAACAACCTTCTCTGCCGTGCCTGCCACCTCTTGTCACTCATTTTCGTCCCTTGGTTGCGTTGAACCAGTCCATTCGTTTCTTGCTCAGCAGCCATGAAGCTTTCGGCTCTTTGCATCGGCGTGCTCGCCAGCGCCGTCGGCACGCGGGCTGCGTGCACCCTCAAGCCATGCAGCGGGAAATGTGTTGCTGCCATCAGCGAGGCGTCGGGGTTGGGAGAGGCCTTCTGCTCGTCGTACCTGTCTCTTGAGCCCGCCACGACAACCGTCACCGAGGTTGCGACTGTCACTGGGGTTTCCACCGACATTGTGACCGACGTCGAGGTCGTCCCGCAGACCACGTCGACCGCCACCATGTGCGTATCTTCCATCCATATCGCACCAGCCGCTATGCCCTTTGCAACAACAAGAAGACAACCGGGCTAACGGGGCAAAATCTCCAGACTTGGTCCCACCGTGACCGTGTTCCAGAGACGCCAGGCAGCCTCGGGCTCTGCAGACCCGTCCGCGAACATTCTCAGCAAGTGTTCCTCTGCGGCGTCGCGCATCAGCAGTGCCTGCAGCTGCGCCCTGTCCACCACGTCGACCGTGACCGTTGTCGAGACCGTCACGTCCACCGAGCTTGGCACGTTGACGGCCACCACCACCGAGACCATCACGACGGGCGTTGTTGCCACCGAGTCGGTTTCTCCAACCTACACCGCCCCCGCCAACATCGTCCCCAACGGCGGCTTCGAAAGCTACGTAACAACAGGCAATATCATGCCGTGGACCGACACGGCCGGCGTCAGCGGCGGCAGGGTGGAGGTCGTCAATGGCGTGAATCCGTGCACCGCGGGCGCCGCGTACTGTGCCGGCGGCCAGGTCGTCGTCCGCGTGTACCCGGCTTCTGGCGGCTACGCTGCCGTTGTGCAGAAGTCGATGGCCGCCCGCCCGTCGAGCACCTACAACGTCTCTTTCATGTACCGCTGTCTAAACTTCGACAGCCGGTCAGCCATCTCTGTGTACTACGCCGGGAACCTGATTGGCACCTCCCAGTGCATCTCCTCGAGCAGCGCATTCACCAGGGTCACCTCGGGCATCACGTTCCAGACCGATGAGACGGGCGTCGGAGACTTGGAGATTCGCTTCGGGAACGCGGGCGGGTCGCCGTACCTGTACTACTATGCCGATGACTTCCAGGCGACGCGGATTGAGTAAGCCTGCACGCGGCCACCCGGAGCTTTGGCGATTTCAGGCTTCCTTATTACCTGTCCTTGTCCGTCTCGTCCGTCTATTCTGGGGCGGCGGTTGAAGCTGGGACGAACGGTCCGCTCTCTGTAAAAAGTCGAGGCTGCTAAAATCATACCTATCAAATCGCACAGTTTCCACCGCCGAGGGCAGAAACGCGTAGTAATTCCACCAGAAGCCCAAGCCCCAAACCTAACCCCGAGATTAGTGTGTCCCTCCCCCCCCCCCCCCCAAAAAAAAAAGCGCACGCCCGGTTATGTATGTAGATCGGCTCGAGGCAAGCTAGAAAGGGGGGATGCGTGGCGGTGGCGCGGGGCGCGGCGAGCAGGGAGCAGAGATGAGTGGTCCAGATAGTTGATGCGGTTGAGGCTCTCGTGGTCTGGGATGGCTTGTTTGGATAAAGCGGAATGCCAAGAAGCGTGCCAGGGCGGAAGAGGGCCTTTCAGCTTTTCTGTGCATACAGACATATATACATCCATACATACACACATACAGAGATATATATATACATCGAGATCCGTCCTCCGAGGATGGCTCGCAACTCAACCTTTCCCGTTTTTCCATTAGTATAGTGTGTTTCTACAGAATCCCTCTTCTCTAATTCCCGCAACGTTACCAGCCCTCCGGGCTCAAGCACCATCGCGTCCTCCACGAGGGGGCCTACTACTACGACCAGGCGGAGTACGACGAGTAGTACCCGCACAAGCCCCCAGGCGGCCGTGACCTGTGTTTACGCCCCCACCGCAGTGCGGGCACTTCGTCGACAAGGAGTCGTGGATCAGTTCTATGAGCGAGCTGAGGCTGGGCTCCTGCTTCCCCGGCGTCCCTCGTGTCCACACGACAGACCTACTCGCTCTCACTCCTCAGGGTCCGGGATGCCATCCAGATCCGCTGGGCATCCTCCGACCTGGCCTTCTTAGAGACCCGGCCCCCTGACGCCGGGCCTCATCCCCACCGAGACACCCATCTTGCCGCCCGACTACACGGGGATCCTGTCGTCTCTCCAGCCAAAGTACGGGGTCGCCCTCGCAGTCGCCTGCCTTTGCGCCGGTTGTCCTTGCGCTCGTCGCCGTCTGCGGGGCCCTGCTACTGCGCGCCATAAGAAAGCACCGCTGCTCCACGCTGCCTCTAGCACCGGAGTCCGTGGCCGCCCAACGCGAGTACAGGCCCGCGATGCTCACCTGGTTGCCCCTAGTGCTCCTCGCTGCAGTGGCCCTCACGGCGATTGGGCTGCTCGAGGTCTCGTGCCACGCTCTGTCGAGGTCGTAGGAGTCTGTTATCCAGCCGACCAAGGTCCACGTGCGGGAGATCACCATCCAGCACCGCCAGGAAAAGGCCTCCATAGCCAATCCAGACATGCGTTGCAGCCTCCCCGGGACTGTTTCCGTTTTGCCGGTCGTTACCGAGTACGTAATTCACCGTCCTCTCTAACGCATTCCGTCTTGTTGTTGTTGTTGTTGTTGTCGTCGTCTAATGAATTTTTTTCCCCTTCCCCCAATCAGAAACCATGGCACGCCCATCTCCGCCCGAGTCCCCAAAGTGTGAGCTATCTAGGCCTCCTGCCTCTATCATCTCTTTTCGATGATTTGGCCTTCCCTTTCCCATGCAACAGAGCTTGACAATTTCCGTTCCCTCCATCTACTTACAGCGGGAGTTGGAGACTTTGCCCCGTCCCACGAAGAGTCTACACCCACGTATGTATTAGCATCTTTTGGGAAAACAGCAGACCAAGGTCGCTTGATCCATTCGCATCCAAGTTCTCTGCAGCCTCGGCGGCGGCCTCCAAAAACTCGTCTATCTCACATCCCAGTCCATCTACCTCGAGGATCTGAGATATGATATGATGCACTTTGAAGTACTCGGGATCTGGCATTGGAATATCGGCATCGTGCTGTTCTAGGTGGATTAAAGAAGAGCCCGATTTCGACTCCATGCAAAATTGCGGCACCATTATGGTTGTCTCATACAAGTGCTGAGGTATAGGGTTAGCAATTTGCAAATGTGAAGAACAAAGCAAGAGAAATAACATAAGCCTACCGGGACGTTCTCTTGAGGCCAGAATGTAAGCTGGAAATCCCCGAATGCATCATGGACGTCAGTGTGCAGAGTAACGACGTTTCCAAACTGGTTAATGCTAGCGGCATCGATTTTGCCTTGTAGGGCCGGGAAGTATCGGTGGAGTGTCAACCAGATGAGAGCTTTATTTTCGGTCTCCAAAGAATCTTTCTCGCTAAAATTCCCAAGCGCAAATGGGATGATGTGGGCACATTCTGTGGCACCACACTTGGCCTTTTGAGATAAGGTGACTTCTTGGTTCTTCATAGAGCGACGGTCGAAATGGCCTGTGTAGATACACCGGTATCCCTCTCTACGTAGACACTGTCGCTTCAGCTTTGTCTGGTCCCGTCGGGAGGGTTCGATAAATGCCACAGTTTGTTCCATCTCGTCATCTTCATGGGCGAAGATGGATGGGCGACTGAAAGGTGGCGGCGCCTTGCCACCAGATGCCTTGACTAGAAATAATAACGAGTAATAATAAAGCATGCAATCGATCAATCTTGGCAAGCAGCAGGAGGGCGCGGGATTGGCTTACAGGGCAGCAGGATTGCAGCCACGAGGTGATTGTCCTCGGTATCGATCCAGGCCAGAATCTCTGCTGCGAGGATTTTGCGCCCGTCGTCCTCCAGAAACTGGAAGAAGGATCCGAGGATGCACGCAGCGCGGTTGTGTCTGGCGCTGGCGAGGCCGAACCGATCGAGCTTGGCGTTCACATTGAGACTGGCAAGCTCCTGGTCCGAGATGGTGGACAGCTCCGAGGACAGCACCGTAGACTTCTTGGCTGGGTGTCCGGAAATCGGCGCCAGATGGCGGAGGGGATCACGTGGGCGAGGCACGAAAAAGGAAATTTCGTGAGCTGAGATGTGTCTCATATAACTAGGTAGGTAACTATAACAGACGGTCTTACAATTTGGTCAAGAAACAGGCATACACTAGGGAGGGCACAGCTGGGGGATTACTTGGCAGGCTGGCAGCTGCAGGGCTATGTGGCCCAGGCCATGACACCTGGTTTCGGAAATTGGCATGACTCACAGGTCACAGGACCAAGGACTGCAAATTGCAGGCGTGCACTGACCAAGCCAGCCAGGTATATATACAGTCGCGACCTCCTTTTCCCCGCCGGACTCGGCTTCTTCATCTTTCAGAGGCTTACTGCTGTATACGGAGATCAAGCATTCCGGGTGGTGTGGCTTCTGGGGTTTTGCCCTAGTCGTCCATGTCCGTCTTCAGTGCCCTTGCGCGCGGGGACGGGACAGCCATAATTTTTGGAGTTCAAATCATTCTTTTCACTGTGTGCATCGCTACCTAGAGTGGTGCCATGGAGGAGAGAAATTCGTGGCCAAAAGCCCAGGGATTTCGGGATGTGGGCAAAAACATTGAGCCAGGGTTCCGGGACAATGGATCAGCGGCAGGCACGAAACTGCAGTTGGACACTGCCACTCCCGTCGATTATTATTGGGGGGCACAGGAGAGCGGTCTTAAGCTCTTAACACGCGGTTATATGCCGAGACGGCGAGAGGTCGCAGCGCCAAGCGCTCGACTTGGATGGCTGCTTAGTGCTTACCGGACTTGTGTGAATCCTCTTCAACCAAAGATAGGGACCTGTCGTCCCCTGGGTCGCCGGGCCTTTTGGACCACTCAGACGGAGCAGCGAAATGCCTCGCTTCCATCCTGCCTTGTGTGCCCGGGAATCTCGAGCTGCAGTGTCACCCTCGGGCTGACGTTTTTAGCCGGATGGGGTGCGAGATAGACCACCGTCCAAAGGTCCGGACCTGCTAGTGGCGACCGCCAATATCATTTTTCCAATCCGTGGCCTTTCTTGGGGGCGGTGCTAGATTTCACTCTGGTGTGGAACGCGGGCGGGACCTTCTGCGGCACCGGACGCCATGAATACTATGTTCAAGCTTGGGGACATCTAGCCCACGAGGGCATCTCCAAGTCGGGGCTCACTGCGCGTCAATGCAGGGGAAACGCCAAAATGGCGCAAGATAATGTCGACGATGAATTCTCGCAGCTGTGGCAGCGCCATCTCACGGCGCTCCGAGACGACTTTTCCGTGACAAGCGTGCAGGCGCTGCCCAGCTTGCCCTCGGTATCACGGAGTTTGAATGGCGAAGAAGCCCCTGAGCGGCACTCCGCCCACCCCTGGGATGAGAAGATTGACTCGGTAGTGGATGCTCTGGACGAGCTGACATTGTGCGCTTCGACGCCGCCCGGGTAGACAAGCAAGACGCACGGCTGACACGGCACAGACAAAGCCCCAATACAGCAGAGACGCACAGCCCAGGGACGCCTTGGTTTCCAGACCGGGATGGCTACACCGAGACAGCGCTGTCCTCTCCTTTGAATTCCAGTTGGCCGGTGACAATAGGGTCCTCCCAACATCCAGGTTTACCTCTTGTCCGCGTGGACGATTACTCGGGGACATCATGCCCCGATCTAAAGGGCAAAGGAGTCGAGAAGCCCTACAGGCACACCCGTGATAACTCAACAGTCCCGTTTCTCCTTCAGAAACAACTCATTCACGACCACCACTTCAGCCATTCCAACACTTCCGCAGCAACAATATCAACAACAACAACAACAACAACAACAACAACAACGGCAACCACAATCATCCACTCCCCAGTCAACCCAAGCCAAAAACCACCACCCGCCCAAGTCCACGTCCTGATCCTAACATGGGCCAAACACTCCCGCCGCGGCTCCGACGGCCAGCTGCTCACGCCAAGCCTAGACCACGACACCGAGACGCTCCGCTCCTGTCTCAAGCGCCGCGGCTACCGCGTCCAGTGCCGCGTGATCCCCACCGACTATCCCACCGCGGCCGTCGAGACGATGCTGGATCGGTTTCTGGACAAGTCCCAGACAGACAGTCTGTTGGTGGTGTACTACCACGGGTTTGGGTGCTTGGAGAGGGAGGGGAGGATGGTTTTCCTCAGGTGAGTTCACTCCCGCCCGCGTACCTGTTTCGTTACCCCAAGATGAAGATACCTGTGCGAATGTGTCTGCTGTTGGGGATTCGTGCGGCTGGAAGCTTGTGCTGATGGCTGACGGGGAAAAGCGGTGCTGGGCCCGACGCGAGCAGCTTCTTCTGGGACGACGTGCGGGATCCGATTATGCAGGTCCGCGGGGACGTGCTGCTTGTTTTTGATTGCACTGCTTTGCCGGGGGTCAGCGCCGAGCAGCGCGAGATGCGCATCGAGGTGGGTATGGTTTCGTCCGCGTCGACCAAGCAGCTGCTTGGTGTTTGCGTTCCCTCGGTATCAGGCAGCAACGGCTCGGCGGCGACAACGCCGGGGGATGACATGACACGGTCGCTGTGCAGGACCCTGGAGAAAATGGGCGATTCGTCCGTTTTGTCGGTGCAGAGGCTGTGCTCGCTCATGAGGGAGGATCTCGGGGAGACATGCTTGGCGTCGAGAGTGTTCGTCAGCCAGTTGGGAGGTGGGCAGTTGCTGGATATTTATCTCCCCAGAATTGTCGCCTCGCCGCGGGCGATGAAGCAGAGTACGAGCGTGTGGTAGCTAGAGCCAGCATCAAGAGAACCCCAACCAGGCCAACCACGAATGAGTATCCCTCCTAAGATAGTTGGTGACGACGTTTTTCGGCTCTTTTCTGCTTCACCTGCTCGATAATATCCGTGTTTTGGGCACATGGCAGGCCTAACCGTTTTGATTGGGAGACAAGATAGCCATTGATATAGTCAATCTCGGTCGGTCTCTCGGCCTGAACATCCTGCAACATCGAGCTGCGGTTCTGTGCAGTCGCTTGGGCGACTTGCATCAGCTCGGCCTCGAGCGCCTGGAATGAAAAAGCTTGCTCGTCTGACTGGCTCGGGAGCAGGGCCCTAACGATCGTGCTGGCCTCCTTTAAGAGAACCTGACGCGCCGCGGACCCGGGCCCACTCCCGAAGATCTCGCCGTTCTTGAGGTTGAAAACAGCCGTCAGAGGATTGATGACGGAGTTGATGACGAGCTTCCGAAGCTGGGCTTGCACAATTTGCTCTGGCGACAACAGAGCAGTCTCAAGCATGTCGGTATTCAAAAGCTGATCCACCATAAGGTTCTCACGCAAGGCCGGTGGGGGATCGCTTGCATTGGGCCCAACAACACCAATTCTCAGGGGCCCGTGGCCGGCATGTATGATAGTGAAGGGCGATGTATGGTATACACCAGCGCTGCAGATACCGGCCCAGTAGGTCGGACGGGTCTCCGGGTCAGGAAACAGTAGAGAAGAGACCTCGTCGGTAACGCCTGGACGCGATCGTCAGACCGAGTGCATCAGATGGTGCGTTAGGAAACAGCTGAGACTTACCCATGCCATTCTGGAGAAACAAAATGTGCGAGTCTTTGCTCAGTCGATCTTTGATTGGGGCAAGGGCGGCAGTTGTCATATATGTCTTGGTGGCCACAATCAGATGCGTGATCGGAGTCTTGCTTCCCATGATGACATCTGAGCGACGCTCAGTCTTGGTCGTCGCGCCGTGGAGGAGCTCGATGCGAAAGCCCTCGGCGCGTGCTCTCCGAAATGCCCAGCTGGTTTTGGACTTGGCTTCCAGGGCTTTTCCTGGAGAGTAGCGGATCGAGTGGTGTGTGTCGTCCCAGTCGGCGAGGATGCCGGGTCGGTGGAACATGAGCGTCACGGGCGGAAAGCGGCTCAATGCTGGGACTTGACTGCGGGCTCTCATGAGCGCGTAGCCAATGTATTGGCCCATGTTCCCCAAACCGAGGATGTAGATTCCCTGCTCCATATTTGCGTGTGGTGAGTCGTGATGTGGCGTTGGGAAACATACGACTCACAACTGGTCTGCCTAGTGCGAGAATTAGAGAGAGGAAGTACGAAGTAACGTAGAGGCAGGAATTTAAAGCTCCATGTTGTTGAAACCCGTAGACGTGAGGGTTAGGGTTCAATATGCAGAGGATGCGAGTAAACATAAAGAAAAAGCGCCGAGATGCGGAAGAGGATCCGATCAGATGGCTACCTATATACTCCTTCGAATTCCCCGTCAGACACCCCATATCTCGGACCACCGCTTCGAGCTGGTCCTCAGCGGCCCATCCAGCCGCCCAAACCTCGCTGGGGACTTCGTGTTGGCCTCGGGCAGGCAGAGCCACTCCCTCACGCAATCAGGCACCTCCTCCTTGACGTGACTGATACAAATGAGGGCCTGCTTGTCCGAAAGACCCCTCACCTTTACGCCGCTAGACTTTGTAGTAGCGCTGTCAACCACAGTCGCCCCAGCCAGAGAGCCACGGCCCTCTTTGACGCCCAAGGCGTACGTCTTCTCCTCCCCGTAAGCAAGGAAGAGCATGCACTTGTCCCGCACGGCGTCATCCATGCCGCCAAATGCCTCGTCAAGGACAACGATGTCAGGGTGCTTGATAATCGCTCGAAGGAAGAGCAAGATGCGCTGGGCGCTGAACGAGAGCTCACCAAACATGTAGTCGTTCGCCCATGCTAGGGAGGGACCTGCAGCGCCTTCAGGAACGGCCGGCCGTGGCAGTCTATGAACGGCAGGGTTGAGCTCATGCTCAAACCACTTCAGCGTGGCCTCGACCTGCTCGATGGCTGTGGTATCAAGCGTGGATTTGCTCCGGAAGGTATCAGCCCACGCGCTCTCCAGCACCTGGCGGATCGTCAGATTGCGCGGCATGTGCTGATGGATCTCGGGGCTCGAGTGGCCGACGCGTGACTGAATATCCCAAAAGGTCAGAGGACGCTCACCAGAACCCGGCTCGGGCAGTCGGCTGCGGCCAAACAACTTGATCGGGAGAGAGTATGTTTGAGGATGATCAGAACAGAGGAGCGAGACGATGGTGGTCTTGCCAGAGCCGTTCGGCCCAAAAACCCCCCACCTCTCGCCTCTCCTGACCGTCCAGTGAAGCCCGCTGGTGGTTCTTCCATCTCTTTCCTCTGCCCAGTCTCCAAGAGCCACCTTGTCGCCATACTGTACCCTACAGCCATCCATTTCAACGAGTGGTTCTCCCAGACATTTCTCTTCCCTGGTGGCGCCAGTTCTTCCCTCGGTGCTACTTTGGGAAACGCCAATCGAGAAATCCTCCGCCATGCCTTCGCCAGTGATTCCGTCTTTTGTGAGAGTCCTGCCCATCTCGCTGAGCGCATGCACCGGCAGCGTCTCATCCTCGGCGAGATTGCCGTTGCGCACACCACGGACATACTTCCTCAGGCCCTCCAGGACAACGTCTTTCGTACCCATCACTCCAATCTGCGCATCAGTCCTGAGATATACCAGATGGGTGATCCATTCCGGCAACGGATCCTGCGGCCTGGCGCTCAAGACCAACCGCGGGCTGGCTTTTTCCGCAAGCGAATGCAGCAGCGGACTCAGCCCGGCAACAGTCGGCGGGTCCAAGCCCATGAAAGGCTCATCGAGCAGCAAGACCTCTGGGCTGGTGAGCAACGCTCGGGCGATGCGTGCTCGCCTGCCCTGGCCGTTTGACAAAAAGGTCACGGGAAGATCCAGCAGGCTCTCAAGATGCAGATCGGCTACCACGCGCTTAAATAACTTCTCGTCAACTCCCTCGTCGTCGGGGAGCCTGGAGGGGTTCAGCTGCATGTTGCCGAGCAGGAAGTCTCGGAGCGAAAAGTCCGTGATCTCCCTCCTTGACTCGTACCGAGCCGAGAGGTAGGTTGACGCGGCTGGGCCAAGGCCGCCGCCCCCTTGAGACTCAAAGCCGACATACTGGATTGCACGAGTAGATGCCCTGGAGCGGTGAGGGACTTCGTCGGTGCTGAGATAGGGAAACGACCGCGCAGTGGGCGGGAAACACAAGTGTTGACCGCGGAGGACCTGCAGAAAGGTAGTCTTGCCGGAGAGCGAAGGGCCAACGACACACCAGTTGTGGGGAGTCTTGCTTCGTGCGGGCAGCTCAAAGGTCAGATCCTTGAACAGCGCCGGGTTTGGATGAGAGTGTGCTGTGCAGGCCAGGCCTGAGACCGCGCTCGGTTGGTGTCGGTAGAAAGTGCCATTGGCGATGCGGATTATGGGCGGCGCACCGGACGGAAGACGCATCTTGTCAATTGGCCCCGGGCGGCTTGTCGGGACGCCATAATGTTGCGAGAAGGTGGATCATGAGTCAACCAACCTTCGACGCCGAAAGTTGTTGTCGCCGCTGGCTCGGAGATAACTTGGCAGTGCCGGGGATAATTTTGGCGGATGTTGGTCTGGGAACCCGGCGCACTTACGTAATCGGCCCCAGCGGGTTGGTGCCGGGGCTGCTTGGCTACCTGGTATGCACAGTACAGTAGATCCCTGCTGTCAGTGAACGCGAGGCTGCTGGAGCCTACGCATCGCAGCACAGCTGCAGGCCAGCCCAAGCTTCGACCTGCAATCGCTGCCCTCAACTTCCAACATCAACACCTGCCCACACCACACTCTGACAACTGATCAAAACCAAACGACTTGCATTCCAAAACTACCAGCAGGCACTACAAATACCACTCAAAAAAAAAAAAAAACCACAAATTCACCAGTTGTCAAGATGGTAAGTTATCCACCGCAACTCCTTCAACATCGCTCTGTCCCCCCCCTCCACCACCCGAACCAAACCAAACCAAACCAAACCACAACGTTCTAACAACCCACAACAACAGTCCCTCCGCATCGTGCCCGCCGACGCGCACCACACCTCCTTCAGCCACATTGCCGAGCGCACAGCCGGCGCGCCGTCCGCCCCGGGCCTGCACGACACCCTCCGCGCCGGCGTCGGCCCGTCAGCCTTCACATCCGACAAGGCAGCGTCGGCACACCCGCTCGAGGCCCGGCTGAAGTCCTGGGAGGCCACGCGCGAGGCGCTGCGCATGGAGACGCTGCGGCGGGCGTACGGTGTCGCGGAGCCCGTGCGCCGCCAGATGGAGCTCAAGATCACGCGCGAGGGGCAGTGGAAGCCGATGGCGCTGGGCGGGAATGGGGGTGCGACTGGCGCGGGCGGCAGTGTGCACGAGGATATCTTGGCGGGCAGGGACGACACGATTACGTGGGAGGACGTCTTTACTGGGGAGGATAGCCGGCCTGTGGTGGGGGTGCATGATGAGATGGAGAGGAAGGTGAAGATGTGAGGGGATTCAGCATGGATGGTTGATGGAGAGCGGGAGCCGGTTGTGGCCGCTATCCTCGGGCGCAGAATGACGTACAGGGCCATCGATACGCTGGTCAGACCCGTGCAGCAACCGGGTATTGTGGGCTGAGAGAAACCTGCGATGGCGAACGGTCAAGAGAGACGTCCACACCCTGAGAGTTTTTAGGCCGGGCATAGATATGAAATGAGAATGTGGAAGTCATGAGTGCAACCCTGTAACATACTGAATGGGATACCTTGCATCTGCAACACCCAATAGCAGCGCCATCAAACCACCCAACACCCGGTAGCCCAATGACCATATCTAATTCATCGCTGGAAAGACCCGCAGGTTCTCCCCTCATCATTTATTGGTACGCAAGAAAATGGCTAAAGCAACACAGTACGCCAGACCCAACCCCTGCAGCCGTGTACATTGAATTGGAAACATCTCATGTAAACCATCGCTCGCCTGCTCCTTACCACCCGAATGCAATAAAGGCACAAGAACCCAGCCAGCCAAGAAAGCAGAACCTCGAAAGGAAAAGACTCGGCAGAGTCAGTCCTCCCTTATAAGATAACGCAGCAGCTGCTGCCCCCGTCGCGGCCCCTGCCGTCCCGGCCAGTACTCTTGCTCTTCGCCGTCTCCTCCTCCTCCATCATCTCGGGCGGGCGCACCGACATGTGGACAACGTTGGGGCTGTCTTGGCTGAACTGGTACTCTGCGCAAGGGTCAGATTTGGTCATCGTACAGCGGGCGGGAAACGGAACTGACTCTTCAACTGCTCCTTGTCGTCCAACAGTTTTCCAAAATGGATCAACCGGATACTACTGGGACTCGCCGGCTTGCCCTCCCACTCGTCTCTCCACTCGCGCAGGATCAACTCCTTTAGTTTATAAACTGAGATGCTAAACGGGTCGCGCCCGCCCGATTCCGTCACGTCCGGGACGTCGACATTGCGCTTGGCGAGGTACTTCTCGTCAATCCGATAGGGGTGTCTGGCGCCGGTCGGGAGGAGGAGCGTGATGGCGCAGCAAACAGGCGAGTCGGGGTGGCTCTCAGGGATCGCGGGCGGTGGCAGCTCGGACGGGTTTATTGACAGCGAGTCGGCCTCTCTGTGTTTTTCGACCGGTGGCGGTGGCTCGTCCTTATCGGTCCCTGTTGATGCGACATCTCTCTCAGCCGCCGAAGCGCTTGATTGCGCCGGTGGTTCATCAACTGTATTTTCGTCTTCCGTCTGCTCCTTTCCCTCCTCCACTTTGTTGGCGGCCAATGGCTCGGACGGCGCTTGTACTGGAGTTTCGTTGGGCGCTTGGCCACCACCAATCTTGAGCGTGGGTTCGGCCATCGCTATAGGGGTATAAAAGGTGGGAAGTGTTCGGCAGCCTCGTATGCAAGGGAATGGAGGAAACGGGTATATACGGTGCGCGAAGCGTCGGATTGCCGGGAAGAGCAGTCGGCTCCCCTGTGTGTGTGGCGTGCGGTGAGTCGCGACAACAGCAACAAGGCGACGGAGGTTCCCGCGGCGCCGGATACGGGTGGGTATTGGTTTCCGATTGTCCGGAAACAGCGCTTCGCGATGATTGAAAAATCGGGCTTTGCCCAGCACGTGCGGCGTCCCGTTCGTATTCCCTCCTTCTATTCAGACTACACAATACTGCGAGATTTATTTCCAGCTGCCCGGATGGTCGTCGGATCTGCCGGAAATGCGGTCTGTCGTCATGTAGTCGCAGGGGGCGCTGCAGAGTCGGCGTCGGGTGGGATTGGCTAGGTATCAAAACAGAGCGACAACACTTGGATATGCAGCTGCAAGCGGGCCAACAAAAGAGGGAAATCGCGGTAAGACACCGTAAATTGAAGGTGGAAAAGGTGAGGCGAAATAGCTCGCCAGCTGATCAAAGGGTTCCTTTGGTGCTGAGATGCTGGAGACGATCGCGAGAGGCGACAAGGGGAATTACCGAGACAATCAAAGACCGACGTACACAGCGCAACTGCTAGAAAGATGCGATATCCAAAAACAAAAAGAGGAAAGGGCGAGCACAGTACCCAAATCCGAATCACTGCAGTGCCAGCGGGTTTGCAACCGAAAGGAAAAGGATGGGAAATCTTGGCAGGAGTTGTTTCGATCCCCGGAAGCTGTGGAACAGCCCGCCCACCTGACGCCCGCCTGCAATCCCTGCGACAGCACGATTGCTCCACAGCGGCTGGGGAAGGATCCACCGGGTACTGTACAGCGCAGAGCAGCGTTGCATCGAAACCGACTCATGCACGAACCAACCTTAACAAGCCCTCAGAGCCCAAATCAAACCTCAGTTTCGAGATGCTGCGATTTAGGTCTGCGCCCTCATATTCAAATTCATATCTCGCATATTTGAGGGAGAGCGATCAAAGTGATAGATTTCTGGGCAGGGGGGAGATGGCCGGAACCAACTTTACAGTCTGAGACACAAGTACCTCATGATCCTTATCTTGGTGGTTGACTGGTTGTTGGCCTCCAGATCCACACCCTAGACCCACGGAGTCATAGTCAGCACCACCAGCGGAGCGGGTGTTTTCAGCGTCTGGGCCGGAGTTTAGGTCGCCCAAAAAGCAGGACTCGGCTTCTTCGACTGCGGCATAATGCTACTGGTAGCAGAAAATATGCCGATTGACGACCTCACTACCAGTGATGACAGAACCCAACCAGTCAAAAATGGACCAGCCCATACACTGCCGCGGCTCCAACGACAGCAGCGTCACAGCGGGAAAGGATGCCTGCGATCCACGCATAGGTAAATAGGATCGTCAGCAGTTTAGAATTGCGGCCCTTCCTCGGTTGCATAGTTCATGACGTCGTAGTAAAGTAAGAGGAGCTAAGCGTTAGAATAAGCATCGTCAATAACGGAGGACAGCGGTCAAGGCAAAAGAAACAAAAACCGCTAGTTAGTCGACTGAAGCCCGTTCTCACGTTGAACGGGCGTCATGCTATGCCACCAACGGCAGGACATGGCAAAGGGCGACGCGTCTCCCCTCACGCGGCTGCAGGTTTAGCCAGCCGGTGCTCTGGGTCCAAACAAACATTCCCACATCAGCAATTATTCTTATCCTCGGTATCAAGGTACTCGAGGTAATCAATTTTGAAGGTGAAGTGGGTGAAGCGGAGAAAGGCAGTTGTGGACGCGATCAAGAATACTCCTCTAAGAATCATAACCACATGTTTCAATATGCGATTTGAGGTCACCGAGGAAAGGAAAAGGGGCAGAAGTGGCAGATGGGCAGAATAGGGCTCACTCTTTTTTACATATTAGGGACTTGCCTTCAAGTGATAACCACATCGCCAAAAAACTGTGCAAGGTTCTCGTCGGATATGAGGGGGTATGGGGCGCAGTTCTATCATCGACGTTGATGCGCTAAAACACTTGCTTCGCTTCGATGATAGAGTATGGTTGCTCCATCGCCCACCCCTGCCTGGTCCTCAGCCGTGACGAGATAACCCCCAATAACATCCAGGGTCGACCGTAAACGTCTAAGCCGTGGTCTGACCTCAACCTGCGGCGTACTTTCGACGGGATGCTGCAGAAGACAAGTCCTCGGGCAATTGTAGGGAACTACCTACTGACGGTGACTTCCTCGGGCTTACCGCGCCGAGCATCATTCTCATCCTCGGTAAAGTCGTCTGTATCATTCCCAAAGTTAGACGAAGAGGTAGGGTTAGCAAAGATCCAGGGGTTGCCGTTGCAAAAGAGACGTAGCCTTCCCACTCCACAGACATTCTCACCCCCCGAGGATACACCCTCTCCTCCACAGGTTTAGCAGATTTGTGGCGAGCTACGCGGGCAAGCGCAGCCTAGAAGAATTCCTCGGGTAATCGAAGAAGATTGCCTTCAGTCTGCCGACATAGATTTGAGGGAGTCGCCAACCAAGCATCTGACTCGGCCAACATCAACGGTCTGGGGTGGTGCATCCGGATCCTCGCCAATGCACACAGGGCAGAAACCATGGTGAACATCGAGAAAGATGGGGAGGAACAGGAACTCAGCGTCGAGAAGAAGTATGTATATAATCAAATAGCTGACGTCCATTTGCTAGTTCGTCAGCACGTAGTCACTCGAGTTCAGGATGACTTTGATATCTTCGAGCTCCCGCTTCTTTGCTGTAGTGAGACAGTCTTGGGGAATCTCACAGTATACTAGCGGTAATCACAAAGCGCTCAACTTCCTTGTAGATGGACAAGATCTCGTCCCCGAGAAGGCGTACCTCATAAACACCCCCCCTTGAGCTCGCTTTCATCATGATTCTGTTTTCAGACACATCTTTGATTGGTATGCCGTTGGCGGACCGATAAATAGGATACCGTATTCGGAGCGGATCCTCCCGTCTATCGAACCAGAGGCGGTTGGTGACGGGAGCGTATTCGCTCACTGTGCCCGGTTGAGGCTTGATCGGCAGCCCAGAGCTCTGGATAACACAGCCGTCGCGCGTAATTCGAATGGGAACTTTGATAACCATATCATCTAAAAGTTGGAGGCGCTGGGAGTCCTCCAAGCACTTTCGCCGCGTCAGCCTTCTGCTCAAAGCCGTGTTCTGATCGTCTTGGATTGTGCCACAGAAGGTAACTCTGAGGTGCCACTTCAGCCGGGATGGCCACAGAATAAGGCTCAGATAGCGTGCTAGGGTTCTGCCCCGCCCTCTTTTCTCTCATCGTAGGTCCTTGGCAAAACCCCGAGAACACACGGAGTGGTCAAACCCCATGTTCAGCGAGGGGTAGAGGCGAAGAGCGCTTTCAACGTCAGGACGTACGTTAGATCCCAAGACACCATTGTTGCAGAGCTGGAATTCGCCGCTTAGGCCAAGCGCTAGAACTAAGAAATGGATTGTAGTGTTCAATGGCCTTTTCAATGTAGAGAGTTTCAAACCTGTTGGATCGTGTGGTACTTTCGGGCCTCTTCAGTCTCAGAACTTGGGTCTTAAGTCTTGACGGATTCTAGGAGCGCAGGGCGAATGCTACTGAGCCGGAAAATTGGGGCTCGCTGAAGAGAAACCATGGTATCTATACACACGATCCACGAGCCGTCCCGTACCATATAGGACTGCAGCCAAGCGTGACCGTGATGAACCGCCAGCGATAAGATATCGCTGTTCACGGGTACCCAATGCAAACAAACAATCGCCGCTTAGGAAGTTTATCCAAGTAGGCCTGCAGCTGCTTGGGAGTGGTCATAGGGCACCGTACGTAGAAGACTCCCACGGCAGTGGTGATGGATGTTTAAAGTGGAGAGCGCGGCCTGGCGACGAGCGCCAGTATGTTAATTTTGTCTCACGGGAAGGAGCTGTTTCACTTAGGATTTTTCTGTGCCTAACCCCGGGTATGGGCGTTACACACCTCCCTCCGTCGTCATTGTTAACAGCCCTCTTGGGATTGAGAGGAATAGTGGCTCTACTGAAGTGGGAGGGTGTAATGGCGCGTCACGGACTCCAGCACTGAGCAGATCAGCCAGCTAGAAGCGAGGGAGGTAGTGAGCTCAGTGCATCGCAAGGGGAGCCCAACGTTCTCAGCCACATTCACGAGGCATACCTGAGCCAGTTGGTGTATTAGAATAAGCAGGTACAGAACACGGTGAAACGGCCGCCCGGCTGCGAAGTGGGTATTTTCCCAGCCATTGAAGCCTCGTGTTACATACCAGGTCACCACCTAGCTCAGAGGCCGTTACCTCCATCGGCGCTGCCCCCGGAGAGACACCGCGATGTCTCGATCTCATTTCCCGGCGGTCTTCCCATCCCCCTGGCGTCTTTTTCACTCAGTTAATGTGATTGGGTGCTGAAATTCGGAATTTTAACTGCTGAGAAACCACCGATTTCAAACTCGGTGGGTGTTGCCCAGGGGGGGTGGCAGAGAAACAGGAAGTTACGACGGAGCTTGCGGAAGACTTTTCACTCCAGACCCAGTTTGGTTACCTCGTCATACCAATTTAACTGCAGCATCGCACCAGGCTCACTGCCAGACACTTTCATCTCTTTCCTCTCGTTTCGAATTTTTTTTCCGGCCGCAAGTGCACCTCGAGTCCCACCCGAGCATATTCACCGAGCCTCACCCATCTTCCATTCATTTCTGCGTCGATCAACTCTCCCTTCTATTCCCCAACACTTCTTCCCAATCGCGAATCACGCTTTCAACGCGAAACACATATCGAGCTTCGATTAGAGCCCTAATCCATCCGGTGAGTGCCATCATCTTCGAAATCGGTGCCGATTCTTCTGCTCCATCCATCGCCTTCCCTCGCCGGTTTTGTTCAACTGCAAGAGAACTCGTCAAATCACAATTATCATCGCTGCGCTACCCAAGCATAGAAAACACTGACGGCAAGTTTTCTTCTAGATCGAAACAATCTTCACGCCGATACGTCAAGATGTTTTTCAATCTTGTCCTCTTCGCGGCCGCTGCCGCCTTCGGCATCGCCACAGCTTCCAGCAACGACGAAGCCCATCAGAAAGGCGCAGCTCTCGCTGTGCGTGACATGACACAGGCAGTCGCAGCCACAACCACGGTCCAGAGTACGGTGACCATCACCGTGACAGCCACCTCTCCGTGTGGGGCTGCCACCGAGACTCTGAGCTCGGCCATCAGCAGCACCACTGCCTTGACTAGCGTCACCACCGCGACCAGCACCTCGACGAGCACCTCCACCGCGACCGTCCCGGGCACCTCATCCGTGACATCCACGGTTCACACCGTCCCAAGCAGCGCTGTCGTTTCGTCAGCCACCACCCATACCCACAGCACCACCGCGGTGTCTACCTCGGAGACTGCGATCACGGCCCCGCCCACCTCGACTGTAAACGGCGCAGTCAACAAGAACCCCAACATGCTCGGTAGTCTCTTCGTGGGCGGCGTTGTGGCCTTGGTTGTGGCCATGGCCTAGCCCCGCCGTCTCCCCCCTAAGACTGCGGACTGCCAAGACTTCAGGGGTAAATGCAATTGCCCCGACCATCTGCAACTGCCGCATTCTCAACTTGCTCTCAGGGAGCGAGATATGGTGCTGGAGTGGACGAAATAGGAAGGGAAAGAGGGTAGTGCGAACAAGTTAGTTATGGAGGGTCAAGACCAGAGAGTTGAAGCATTGCCATTTTCTTTCATTTCGTCAGGTGTTTGCTGCGACTGGAGCAGGCCAAGCTGTTAGGGCACCATAATTCGGAGACGAGTTTCAGAGGGGTTAACCAACATCGTATTTGCTCTTTCGCCCCAGACAAGAGGACTTCGTAATGGGAATGGAACAGGTTTTGAAACGATCGCTGCATCTTCTCTCTCTATAATCAGAGTCGGCTTTCCAGGACGACCAAGTCAAATTGTTGCTCTGGCTCAGTGTATGTATGTACAGGGGGGTAACCCCCCAATGCCCCAATTACCTCCACACCGCGCATTGCTTATCCCCTTCCTATCCTCCTGCCTCCCTCCGGTCCACCTCCTCCCTCACAGCAACAAATCCCCATTCCCCGCCATTCCTTGCGCAGGCTGGTAAACGGTCTGCGGCGCGTACTGATTCACCACATACCCCTGCCCTTCGCCCCCGTTTCCGCCAAAGCTGTCCCCCTGCTCCTGGATCTGCATCCCGCCCAACTGCGAGGCGAAATACGCGTCGGCGTCGCTCACCGCCTGCGCCAGGCCGGCGGCGTTCCCGCCATTCTGTGGTTGGCCCCTGTCGGCGCGGTGGTCGAAATCCGCCGCCTGGCCGCCCATGCCGAGCTGGCTGAGGCTCTTGTTGGCGTCGGACCTGAGCCCGGCCGGGGCGGGCATCTCCTGGCGCTGGAGGGCGGGGGAGTCGTGCAGGCGGCGGGGGCGGGCGTTGCGGAAGACGGTCTGCACCGGCTTCAGGTAGACGGTGGCGAGGGTGCCGACGTTGAGGCACATTTCCTCGAGCGTGGCCGGGTCGAGGCGCTCCGACTCGGCCGTGATGGCCGGCTTGTCGCCCATGACGATGCGCTTGGCGGCCTCCATGTCGGTGGAGAGCAGGCGCCAGTACATGTAGGCCCGGTCGCGGAGGTCGGGGTTGTCGGTCTCCTCGGTGGCCCATTTGAGGACCTTGGGCACGAGTTCTTGGCCCTTGGTCGGGCGCTGGATGAAGAGCTTGACCGTGGCGGTCAGCAGGGCGAGTTGGACCTCGACGGGCTCTTCGGCGAAGGAGAAGAGGAAGTCTTCGAGGAGCGCGTCCGAGTTCTCGATGCGGCTGGCGTACTGGCCGATGACCCATACCATGGCCGCTTTGGCCTCGGGCTCGTCGAGCGAGTCGAGGTGCTCGCAGAGCGTGCCGATGATGCTCTCGTACTGGTTGGGGTATTTGCGGAAGATATTGCGGATCACAACCGTCGCCTCCTGCACGATGTATGTGACTTTAGTGGCGACAAGTTCCAGCAGGAGGTTGATGCAGCGCCTCGCGGCAGGCTCGATCTTGATGGCCAGCTTGCCGATGGCGCGGACCGCTTTTCGGACGAAGTGGACGTCGATCTCGGTGGCGTACTCGCGGAGCTCGGTCAGAACTTCGTCGATGTTCTTCTCGTTGGCGAGCATGAAGATGAGCTCCAGCTTGGTGACCTTGACGTAGATAGGGTCGTTGTATTTGCAAAAGAAGACGCGGATGTCATTGCGGAGCACTTCCGGCCGCCGTTGGAGGATGAGCAGGGCGTTCCGGAGCGCCAGATATTGCACTTCGGGCCCCTTGGCGAGTAATGTCACCAGCGGTGGCGAGAGTTTCCGACAGAGGGCGGATATCTGTTTCTGGTCGGCAATGTAGTTCATCAGGTAGAGAATCACGCGGATGCAGGTGAGCACGACGGCCGAGTTGGAATGCGAGAGCCGGGGCGCGATGCGCTCAGCGAGAAGCGTCGCCTCCCCTGATTCCTGCGGCACGTAGGACATGAGGGCCTCCAGGATGTATGTCTGGCCCCATCTGCGCAGGTCAGTACCGGCTTTCAGCCTGAAGGAGCGACACATTCCACCTACTCTGAGCAATCCGGCAAGATGGCAACCATTTTGGAGGCATTGCTGTAGTCGATTGTGAGCTTGATGGCGTCGCTCCTTTCCCAGATGTCCATCAAGCCAGCCAACGCGCTCGCCACAACGGTTGGGTTGTCGTCCCTCAAGAGACCGTTTAGCCTGTCGATCAGGTCCGACTTCTCCACCATATGCTTGTCATGGTCGTACAGCTTGGCGACGCAGTATGCTGCCGTCTTCCGCACGTACGGATCCGGGTCTCGAAGAAGGTGCTTCACAATAGGCACGGTCGACTCTACGAACTCTCGTACATGAATGTAAGACATGGTCCGCAGCGCGAGAGCCCGCACCAAGGGGTTTGGATCCTCCATGTCCTATACAAGTCAACGGGCGGACAGGGTCTATCGGGGGGCCACGTCTTTACTGACATGCTGCAGCACGGGAATGGCTTTTACCGCCACGTCGGGGCGCATCCTCGCGTAGTTGACGAGGAAGAGGAAGCACCTGGAAAGGCCTTGTCAATATCTGACCAGCGCCAGTGGCTGGGGGCTGAGCAACCCACATCTTCTTGATCTCGAGGTTCGGGATGTTCATGCAGCCGACAATGTCAGGAAATAGGGCGACCATGTCGTTGTTGCTCATGGTCATGTTGGCGACGATCTTCTTGAGGGCGATCTTCTTGGCGGTAAAGTGCTTGTCCTTCTTGCCGCCGCTATTCAGCTCGAAGCGCAGCTCGGCGACTTTGCCCTGTAAAGGTCCGCGCATTGGTGAGTGAACGGACGGAGGAATGTATGCCAGGAACATGGTGACGGCGGTCTTGGGGAACTGGGGGGACGCGCATCATGTTCGGGGAAACGGTTGAAGGCGCTGTCGAATACACGGTGGACAAGCGAGTGGGAATTGGGCGGAGTGTTGTTCTGTAGCCTCGGTTGGCGATGCAAGGGAGAGGAAGGCCAAGTGCCAGTCGCCAAGAGGGTGGTGGGTGAGGGGCAGCGAGGCGAGACAATGAGAGCTGGGTGGTGTCCCGGAATTTCGAGTCTTTATGATTCTTCCCCGCAGTCCCCAAGAGCCAGCTCCGGAAGAAAAGAAAACAAAGAGCTTACCCGAGCGAACAGCTTCGAGTCCCCTCCTACTTGGGCGCCCGACATGGTTCCTGTTTATTTTCGGCGAAGCTGAAGTCGTGTAATGGGACACGGCGTCTAGGCCGGGTTGTAAGTCGGCGGGAGCCGGTCGGCGGCACCGAGTTTGTCAGAGACGGCGAAGCGGCGAAGCAAACGGAGTCAGGCCCTCACGCCGGGGAATGCAGCCTCTTCCTATACTAGACCGGCAGTCGGGTCCAAATGTTCAGTCGCTGATTCGGCTCGATGTCGCATGCGGCGTCGAATGCGGGAACTGCATGCGTCAAGCTGTCGCTGTCGTGCCTGATGATGGTCTGGTGAAATCGCTCTTGGGATTTGTCGGGGACGGTCGTGTCGGGACACCGAGATCGTAAGGCCGCCGTAGTTTCGCGTCGAGGATATCGGCGATGCGTCAATGGCCGAGTGCACGATCGAGGGCAACGGTCGAAGTTGACGAACTTCCCCCCGACGACAGGGAAGGCCCGGGGATTTCGGTGATCGAACCCCGGCGCGGATCTGCCCCCTGAAAAGTCCAACCCATTCAGCATGGCGGCTTCTGGTGGGGCGCCTGGGCCCGCAACGGTCCCGCTGTCGCGGGAGCACGCGGGTCGCCAAGCAGCGCTAAGCTCGAGGGCGGAAGCTTGGACGCCAATTCGAACCTGACATCACATTGGCCCTTTTGCGCTCCCCAAAAGTTCGAGCGTTGTCGCATCTCGCATCGACGCATCGACGCATCACTCAAGGAGAACGCCGCGTCGCACAATGTCCGCGATTACAGCCGCATCGAAGGCGATGCCCCCGTGGGCAGCCGAGCTCAAAAATCCGCCAGCGTACAAGTCGAAGCAGGCGGGCATTCCCGATCCTCCCGGATACCCCTCGTCGCAGACTCTGTCCAGCTCCAAGGTTGCCCTGTCTCCCGCCCTCTACGCTGAGCGCAAACTCGTCGGGCATTGCTGACGACGAGTGAATTTGCAGAAGAAGGATGCCAAAGACAGCAAAGCCGCCCAGCGAACGGCGCCGACGCCCGAAGAGATGGATACGCTGAAGCTCAAGAAGGCGTGGGAGGTCGCCCTGGGCCCCGTCAAGAGCCTGCCCATGACCGCCATCATGATGTACATGTCGGGCAACTCGCTGCAGATTTTTAGCATCATGATGGTTTTTATGGCCTTCAAGAACCCCATCATGGGCATCCTAGGCACCAACCAGGCCTTCGAGCGCTTCGAAACGGAGAGCAACAGGGCAAAGATGCTCCAGGTCAAGCTGGCATACGTGGCCATGCAGCTGGTGGCGCTGGCGCTGGGAATATGGAAGATCAACGGGATGGGCTTGTTACCGTGGGTATCATGGCATGTCTGCAGAGACCCAGATGGCTGACAAGCGTACAGAACAACGAGGTCCGATTGGCTTGCGTGGGAAGCCCAGCGCGACGCTGCGGAGCATGCAGTGCCGGCGTTATAACCAGCAGTCGCTTTAAGGATCCCAACCCCACGTGGTTGGATACACGATCGGTGGTCCCACGAAGCCAAGCTTGGTTTCAGAAGTCTAGGGGGTCGAAATTGGGCTGGCGCGGTTCGGACCACCTACATAGGCGAAGCCCATCAGCCGCATATCTGGCGCATGTCCACAGAGTGGAACTGGTGCTATTCGGGGACGACGAGGGCCTGTACAGATTACAGCCCAAGGCCACGAGCCGACCGCGCACCAAAGACTTGCGGGAGCTAGACAGGGGCTCAGCCTTATTCCATGTTACGGTATATGTAATGAAAATTGCCACCCACACCGGCGAAGCGTCAGGCTCCTGCATGTTGTAGTCTGCCCTGCTAGACCCCGTAATGCATTCCCGGGGCATTGGCATTGAGACAAATTATCTGAGAATTCACGAACTCAAAACATTCTTTTTCTTGCTGCTAAGGTCGATTGACTTGGCGGGACTTGAGGATCAGTGACTCGCAACATTAGAAACTATCGGGGGGGGGTTACAGAAGTTTCAAGGAGCATTGGTACGAATATGCGCAGTTCTTTACGAGTACTGTAATTACCGGCTACCCGGCCCAATTCTAGTTCGATGATTGGATTTTGCTATGGATCATGCCGAAACTACACAGCCCCTACGTTCTCAGTCTCTGGCTCTCACGCCTGCATTCGATCCTTCAGGATCTCGCACTCCTTGGCGGCGCAAGTTGCGTCGCACAAAATAACTACATAGTAACTGTGCTCCTTGTTCTGCGGGCAGGCTGAGGCTCATCCGACTGCGCATGTTTCTGTGGGTCCAGAGTTGGGGTCTGAATCCAGGGTCTGTCCATGCTGCCGACTAATAGATCACAGCTTGGTGCAACACCATTGGACAAGACGGGTAGGATTTTATACCACCCGGCAAACAAGGCAGCAGCAGCAACAGCAGCCTGGACCGTGCCTGTCCCAAATGTGGTCCTACGTAGAGTGGATGGGGCCTCTTTATATACAACAAGTCCCGTCCCATGTCACAGCTCGCTCGAAGTCACATCCTTACTCCCTGGTTCATAACCACAACTTTGTTCGAACAGTGATACCCCCCTCTTCGTAAACCGGGAAAGTGACGTTGGCTCGCCCGCATCCTCTTCGACTTTGATATTCCACTATTAGAACTTCTCATTCCATATCCCTCCACGTACTACCGCGGCTATTGACTCCTCCAACATCAATCACAACACAATGCTCCGGCTCATCTCTCTCGGCCTCCGGGCTCTCCAAGTAAGATCCTCTCCCTTCCTTCTTACCCCACAGGTTCTCCAGAGTCCAGAGTCCAGACTAACACACACCGCCGTACAGTTCCTCATGGCCCTCGTCGTGCTCGCCCTCGCTGCCTCCATGATCAGCAAACAAGTCTTCGACAGCCCGCCCGTGACGACCCGCTACAGCACCTTCACAGGCGGCTTCGGCATGATTGTGTGCGGCGTCGGCGCCCTCGCGGCCTTTTTCACCTTCATCCCCGCGCTTGTGACCATTGGGTTGGACGCGCTGGCCGGGTTGTTTTTTCTAGGGGGTGGCATCGTACGTCTTTTCACCGCCGCTCTTCTTTCCCTTACCACCTACACCCTTTCCTTTGAGCCCCCCCAGCCCCTTTCCCCCATCACCAAAAAATAAAAATAAAAAAAAGCTAATAAAAAGTCCGTGGGAATCCAGGCCTGGGCGTACGGCCTCAGAACAACCGACAGCTGCACCAACGGCGACGAGATGATTACGAACGCCCTCCTCAACCAAGGGAGCGTAAAATTCGGCGACAAGATCGGGTACGGCGTGGTCGGCGCCAACGACGACTACGAGACGGTGCTCAACAGGCTGCGGGGTAACTGCCAGCGGGCGCAGGCCGATCAGGTGCTGCAGTTTCTTTGCTTCGGCATGGCTGCTGTGTTGGCAGTGATGGGATTCGTGCAGATGAGGAGGGGTGGGTTGGGGAAAACGGGTGGCGGTGCTGGGGCTTATGTTGCTTAAAAGGAGGATGTAGTAGGGTCGGTGTCGATGGGGCGGTTGGTAAAGGGTGATAATGACATATACATACATACGCACATCGGAATCATGAGCAAGATGATGAAGGGTAAAAAAAAAATAGTAGACACAAAAACAAAGCTTAATTCTGGGTATTCTACATGGTCCAAAGCAACTATCCCGACCTAAACCAACATCACTCGTTCTTTATCATCGCCATCATCGTCCGTTCTCCATCCTTCATCGCCATCGTCGTCGCTCTTCATATCCCACCTCACAGCATGCCATCCATCTGACATACATTGATTGCATCTCAACAAATTCCAAACCGACAAGTCTCATTTCCACCCAAACATCATCCTCCAACAATAATCCAACAATTCCCCAACGCCAATAGAAACTCCACTACCTCCTCACACTAGTAGCAACGCTACTCATAGTGTCACTGATCTTATCCCCCCACCCGCCTAACCACTTCGGCACCTCGAGCGACATGCGCACTCTACCCTCCACAATCGTATTTACCAGCGCAATGATGGCGAACGTGGTGCTCCCCAGGGCTCTAAACACAGCCAAACCCGCCACCGACCAGAGAATAAAGCGCAGGTAAAAGTTGTCACCTATCGAACTGCCGCCGTACGCCTCACTGACCGCCATAGCGAGCGTCGCGTTGGCCACCAGCCACGTGACCACCATGTAGGTGCGCACGCTCTTGTAGTAGTCCTGCTGCAGCTGCTCATCCGAGATGGCCGGGGCGGCGACCTCGACACGGTCGCGCAGGTTCCGCAGCGCCTCGTCGTAGCCCGAGTCGATATCGAGCTGTTCTGACGGCATCTCGAGCTCGACGGTGCTGCCCTTGCCGATGGCGCCGCCGAGGTCCGTCTTAATGACGTTGTCGCCCTTAGTGCCCCACGTGACGTCGTGGGTGTTGCAGAAGGCGTAGATCTGCAGCGTGCAGATGTAGCTGGGGAGCAGAATCAGGTATTGGATGAACGAGGTGAACATGTGCCACGGGTCGAGGTACAGGAACGACATCAAAAAGTAGAGACCGACGGTGGAGGACGTCGAGACGATGAGGTTCGTGAAGACGTTGTTGCCCATTGCGATGGACGCTTCGTCCTTCATGGTGAATTGCCGCACTACGACGTAGATACAGGCAAACAGCGTGTAAGCCATAATGACGGCGTAAATAATCATCGAGGCCAAGTACATCTTCTTGGCGCCTTGCGGTCGATTGCCGAGCGAGAGGATGAACTGTGTCGAGATGAGGAGGACGCAGACGTAGCGCAGGATGAGGAAGATGTACTTGGCAGCACCGCCGAAGGGGTCGATCTTCGGATCTGCCAAGCCGCCGGCGATGAAATAGAAGGTCAGGTAGAAGTTGGCGAGCGATAAGTAGGTGAAGATCAGCTGGATGAACTGGTACACAAACTCAATGTGCAGTAAGACTTTGCGCGCGATGGTGTGGTCCGTCTGCCAGATTTGCTTGAAGTGGACCAGCGAGTAGACGGCAGCAAAGAACGCACCGTTGAGCCAACGGCGACGCTGCGACACAAACTCGGGGACCGTATCTGTAAACAGTTAGACGAGAGATCAAAGTAGGCAAGGCGGGGCAACTTACCAGGCACATCTGTCTCGCCCGTGCATCCCTTGACATACTTCAGCACCCATCTCTCGCCGCGCTTGGCCACCAGTTCCCAGCAGAGGATGCGATCCTCGGCGAGATACATGTTCGCGGTAAAGACGTCGGCGTGTTGGCCGTGCAGAGTCTCCCCCTTGAAATACTGGCTGAGCGGTCCGTGGCCGGTCTCGTCGTTTTGCAACGCGTGGTAGCGGTAGGCGCTGAGCGCGCCGGGAAGCACCGTGATGTAGCCAAACACACTCTCAAGCGGCTTGTCGAGAATGTTAGACAGCTTGTACTCAAAGTTTTGCGAGGCCACAAGCGGGTTCAGTAGGTTTCTACCCCACCGGCCCTTCATCGCCTTGATCTCTCCACAGGCGCCCGCGACGTTCGAGTCCGTGTCGAACGCCTTCCAGAGGTGGTACAGGGCTGTGCCTGCGGGTCGTGTGCCGACGTCGAGCAGGATGCATACGTTCGGGTTGAGCGCCTTGCCGAACGCGTTGAAGAACCAGCGGTGCGAGTTGAGCTTCTTCTGGTTCTTCTCTTTCAGGCAGAAGATCATCTGGCAGGGCACAATGCCCTTCTCGGCACCCTTGAACTTCAGGTCCGAGTCGAGCGACACCTGGGTGGTATACTCGTACACGTGGGCCTGCACGGCCTTCTGGTTGACGTAGTTCTTGGCGATGCCGTGCTGGTAAACGCCCATGGCAGCCAGCGCGTCGAGCGTGCGCAGGTGGATTTTCTCACGGCCATCCGACACGATGCAGACGACGATCTTCTGCCAACCCATCTCTCCCCAGGTTCGACTCCTATTGCGGCTGCAAAAGTGGCTGATGTTCTTCATGACGGCATGCATGGTGCGCGTGAAGCCGTACTCGTCCTCGTTGTACATGGTGATGCAGATGAACAGTTCGGTCTCGCGCGTCGTCCTTCCTATGTTCTGGCGCAGCTTGTAGCCTCTTTCAACGAAGTCGTCGGGGTCGCACGTCACGGCCGTGTAACGCATGTGGGTGAACTCGATTTCGTCTCGGCGCGGAAGAAAGCTGTAGAGGATAGTAGGGATCTTGCACTCGAGGACAAGCTCGCCGTTGATCAACTGCACCTCCCTTCTGCTCATCTGCGGCGCGCGGACACCGCGACGCTCTTGCTTTCCTTCTGGAGCAGGGGCTCCGTATCGGTCTGTCTTCTCATCATATGACACATCGGTGGCTTCGTCACTCAACGTTGCCTGCGACTCGGCGTACGAATCGCGATGTTGGCCGCCAAGGTCCGACTCGGGACCGAAGACATCGTCGGGATCTTCGGCCAGCGGGATGCTCACCGTGACATCGTCGGCAAACGAATGGGTAGAGCCGCGTGCTCCTCCTGAAAACAGCGGCGCAGGAGGCAGTGGCCGCCTAGGACTGCCGCCGTATGTCGAAGCGGGGGTGCCTGGCCTCGGGCTGCCGTTGATATCTGCAGGTTCGTACCTGTTGCTGACTGGCGGCGGCCGACTGTATTCGGACGAGGTCCGCGACGGAGTCCATGGCCGAGCCGGCGATCCGCCATCCAGGGCGGGGTTGTAGGAGCTGAAGGAGGGTTCAGGAGGCGGCATGTGCGGGGGATCTAGAATGGATTGGCGAGAATCAATCGAGGGCTCGTAATGGCGTCTTGTTCGGCTCCTGAGTTCGTTCTGATGTGAGCTTATGCTTTGCTTCGCAGCGAGTTTCTCCTCTTTAGGAGATTCAGATTCGCATCGAGCCTGGAACCGTGCTCTCTTCCTCGGGGAGGGGCCCTCTGGAATCACGGGCAGGCTCTCTGCAATCTTGGTTACGACAGTTGGCTCTGGTCGCATTTTGCACTGGAGCTTCGTTGTCGAACAGCTGCGCGATGACTTGTCGCCGACGATGCTCTCGCCTAAAACCGGCTTCGGCCGCGGGCCCGTGGGAGCTTGGGCGCCAGCAGAAGCAGATGAAACGTTCTGCATCCTGTCTGACATGGACCTCTCAAGCGGCGCCCCGAGAGCACAAAGCATCTCTGGCGTCTCGTGCCCGCGAGGCAAGTGCACTTGCCCAGGTGGTTGAGGGGCTTGAAGTGATGGAAGGGAAAGAGGGGGAGGGATAAGAACCTGGGGTAAGACATACGGCCGCGGGTCATAAGGTTCCTCCATCGAGGTTAACAGGCGCACGGCGGCGCTATGGCCCGGCGTGCCAGTGGGTGTTGAGTCGTCGACATCGCCATAAGGGGGCAGCGTGTACTCGGGGGGCGGCGGCCGAGTGGGTGACCGTCGGCCATCCATGGTGGCTGCAGCTATGACGGTGCGATGGCCCAAGAATGACGGGAATGTGTGCGAAAAATGGAAATTACGATTTTCAGACCGTCTGTAAGGGAGAGAGGGAGGAATGTGGGTATCTGAGCGCAACCCACAATCTGGCGATCGTTTCGATGAAAATGGAGAAACGGCGAAGAACCCACTCCAAGAAAACTCTCGTGGAGCACAGATCAAACAAAGTGGAATGCGATTGCCTCTAACGTTAACTGAGAGGGCGTATGTTGGAGGGGTTCTTTCCGGGGCCGGCTTCCAGGTTGTTGAGTCGCGCAGCCGCGATCGCGTTGCCACGGCAACGACGGAAGGCGCCCGAAACCCCTTGCATGGCAGCCCCACTCCACCTGCAAGGCATCCTCAGCCATTTACCAATCAATAGACACTCAGACACAAAACCTGGGTTGAGCGCAGGGATCTCAGAGCAGGGCAGGTTCACCGAGACAATGCAGGGACGTTTCTCGGCCGCATCAGCACGGTTGCACCATCATGGCACATCACACAACACACCTGAGTACAGTAACAATATATTGGCAACAATACGAAAGACAGATGGATGTGTGCAGCAACAAAGTTTCCGCTGCCACAAAATGATAACAATGCAGTCCTCAAGTCTCAAGTGCATGCTCCCGTAATGTAATCTACAAACCCGTGTCATCATCCATTCATCTTCACTCTTCGTCCGACTCCTCTTCGGCAACCTGCAGTCGTGTAAGTCAGTAACGCACTAATCACTACTGCAATAACGGGATCACTCAGAATAAACTCACCCCTTCGTGGAAGTCCCGGCCCTCCTTCGTCTCCTTGATGATGCCCGCCCGGATGGTCCAGTCGCCGAATCGCTCGCCCTCGTTGCGCTCCGCGGCATATCTCTTCAGCATCGGCTTCATGATCGCCAAGATCTCCTCCTCTTTGATGCTCGAGCGATACAGCTTGTTCAGCCGCTGGCCGTGGTAGCCGCCGCCCAGGTACATGTTGTAGGCGCCGAACGCCTTGCCAACGAAGGCAACCTCGGCCAACCACGGCCGTGCACACCCGTTGGGGCAGCCGGTCATGCGCATGACAATGGAGTCCTGGCGCAGACCATTCTCCTCGAGGCACGCCTCGAGCTTGTCAATCAGCACGGGCAGGTACCGCTCCGACTCGGCCATGGCGAGGCCGCAGGTGGGGAAAGCGACGCAAGCCGACGAGCTGAGACGTAGCGCGGAGAAATGCAGGTTGTCGAGCTTGTACTGCGCCATGAGCGCCTTCAGCGCTGCCACGTCTTCGTCGGCCACATTGCTGAGGATCAAGTGCTGGTTAGGCGTGAGCCGGAACTCGCCCTTGTGCACCGAGGCAATCTCGCGCAGGCCCGTCTTCATGCGGAAGTCGGCCGTGTCCTCAATGCGCCCGTTCTCGATGAAGAAGGTGAAGTGGTTCATGCCGTGCTCGTCCTTGGTCCAGCCGAATGTGTCGATGTTGCTGTCGAAGCGGAAGGCCCGGGCCGGCTGGAATTGCTTGCCCCAGTACTCCTCGACCTTGGTCCGGAACACATCGACGCCGAGGTCATCGACCGTGTACTTGAGTCTGGCGTGCTTGCGGTTCTTGCGGTCGCCAAAGTCTCGCTGCACCAGCATGACCTTCTCGCAGGCGATGTGCACTTCTTCCGCTTTGACGAAACCAAGCATCCGGCCCACTTGCGGGTACGTCTTCTTGTTGTTGTGCGTGGCACCCATGCCGCCGCCAGCCAACAGGTTGAAACCCTCGAGCTGGCCGTCGCTGCCCTTGATGGCGATGAGGCCAATGTCGTGCGCGTAGACATCCACATCGTTGTGCGGCGGGATGGCAATCGAGATCTTGAACTTGCGGGGGAGGTAGGTAGGACCGTAGAGCGGCTCAAAATCCTGCACGGCATCGCCGGCAACTTGCGTCTTCTTGTCGTCGTCGTCTGTGAGCCAGATCTCGTGGTAGGCGGACGTTGCCGGCAACAGGTGGTCACTGATCTTCTTGGAGCAGGCATACACCTCACGGTGGTACGTTGACTGCGAAGGGAGCGGGCTGCACATGACGTTGCGGTTGACGTCGCCGCATGCGGCAATGGTGGTCATGAGCGCCCGGTTGATGGCTTGCATCGCAGGCTTGAGCTTGCCCTTCACCACACCGTGGAACTGGAAGGTTTGCCGAGTCGTGAGCTTCATGGTCTCATTACCAAGCTCATTGGCGATGTCATCCATCTGGATCCACTGCTTCGCCGTCGAAACGCCACCAGGCAGTCTGCAGCGGATCATGAACGAATAAGCAGGCTCCAGGCCCTGAGCCTTGCGCTCGTCACGGAGGTCACGATCGTCCTGCATGTATGTGCCGTGAAATTTGGTCAACTGCTGGTTAGCCGCCGAGATGGCACCCGTTGAGGTGTCCTTGAGTTCCTCGGCGATCGTGCCGCGCAGGTAGTTGGACGCGATCTTGATGTCCTCGTTGGTGATCGGGGGCGGCTCCTCCGGAAGACCCTCGACGTTGGCCACGCCAAGTGCCTCCCACAGCTTGGGCTCCCACTCCTGGTAGCCTGTCTGGAATCCATCGGGATCTTGGTCATCACCAAGGCCAATGTCCGCCAGCCTAGTCGCACCATAATTCGCCAGCACCCTGTCGAGGTCCTTGCCAGGCTTGTTGTAGTAAACCCTGTCCTCCTTCCTGGGCCAGTAGTGGCTGTCACCTAGGGCGAAGACGGAAAACCTGACAGACGCCAAGTCGAGCTCCGTATTGTCCTTGACGGCATCCCAGAAGGGTTTGCCATTTTGCGGAAACTCGCCCTGCCCTGCCGTGGAGGTCAGGATGACAATGTTCTCCTCGGTCGGCAGGTCCTCAACCGGATAGTCCTCCATAGCCATGACGGTCGTCTTCAAGCCACGGGCTCTGCCACGGGTTCCTAGCCGCTTGGCCAGAGACTGTGCGTTGCCGTTGTCTGAACCGAACAGGATGGTGAGCGGCGCGCCAAACAAGCCCTCGAGCAGCTGGTTGTAGGCATCCTTGGCCTGCCTCTTCTGCTGTGCCCGGATCTCGGTTCCGAAATCCTCCGAGAGGACACCGCCAAACTGTGGTTGACTCCGCATCATCTGCGTAAGACGGTTGTCTCTGTCGAGGAACTCCTTCAACTCCTTCTTGATTCGCTCTGAGTCCAGCGAAAAGTTAGGCTCGCTCTTCTTCTCATTTTCCGGGTTCCACCTATACAAGGGCCAGTATCCGAGATCCACGGCCTTCTTGGTCTCCTGGAGGACTGTAAGGGGAGAATCATGCTCTCCGAAGTAGGGGAGGTACGCCAGAATGATCGAAGGACCGTTGAACTTGTCTGCCTCATCCATGGCCTGGAGGACCTGCGTATACGAGCTGTAGACAGCCGTCGACGCAACGTAGGCGTTTCCAAAGTTCATGGCGTAGAGGCCAATGTCCTTCTTTCTCCGGTTGGCGTCAGCGGCAGCACGCTCCGAGTACGGAGTTGAGTCGATGATTAGGAGGTTGACGTTCTCGCCCGAGGCAAGAACATGATGGACACCCGAGTTTCCGAGGTCGTACGACCAAGCATCAGACCCGACAAGCCATAACGACTGCTTGCGGAAGAAGTGCTTGTTCTCCAATAGCGACTTCGAAACTGCTGAGTTGTCGAGGGAAAGAGTCGAAACAGCTTCCTCAGCAGCCTCCTCGGACTTATTCACATCGTCGGCATTGACCACCCATTTGGCCAGCGCCCTCTTGGGGTTCTCGCTCAGGAACTCACCAGAGCTAGCGGCCTCCTTAACCTCACCCACAAACTTCTTCCTCCGCTCTCGCCTTGCGAGCAGGGAGCCGAAGCCGAACTCCGGAGTAGCCGAGATGGTGTCCGAGATGCCGGCATTGTCTGACTCGAGCGAGTTGGCGATGAAAGCCCGAGTGCCAAAGAGTTGGTCGAGAATCTTGGTGTAAGCTGTTTCCAGCTTGGGCGTCTCCAACGCGTACTCCGTGGGTTGCTGAGGCGACTCCCGCTCGCCAACCTCGAGGTTCTGAACCGGCTTGTCCGAGTTCAGATTCTGGAAGACGCCGCGAAGTGCCTGTTGGACTGTTTCTTTGGAGATGTAGCCCAGCTGATGACCGACGATCGTCTCAACGACGCCAGCAGCGCTCTTGACCGAGGTCAAGACGTCGATCAGGATGGGCCCCCATTTTGTTGTCTTCCGCGACACCTGCTCGAGGACTGCTACCTTCTTCACCGACCTGGGAATCGACTCGAGCAATTTTGCGCCGAGCCACGGCCGGTATAGCCTGGGGATCACCAAGCCAGCGCCAGCAAACGAGTCATCGGCTTGGGCATGGGCGATGGCATTTGAGAACAGCGTCACATCAGAGCCAAAGAGGAAGAGGCAGCTCTCGGCTTTTGTGTTTCCCCTCCATTCGAATGGGCTGTACTGCCTCCCGACAAGGGTGCTAATCTGAGACCAGATGGAGGTCACGTATTTGTAAATGTCTTCGGACGAGACAATGGGCGCCGAGGGCTCGATGGTGGTCGCAGCCGACGGGAGTGGTGGCGAGCTTGCTGCGCTCTGGTGGCTGGACTTAACGGATGATTGAGAGGTGATGGTTGGTGAAGCGGGCTCGGCATCGCTGGCCGGCACATGAGTTACAGGCACGGATGCTGCTGTCAGGGGCTCGGGTTGGTCAGAAACAACAGCCACCCGGCCGTCGTCGGCATAGACGCTGGAGCCAGCAATGGGCGCCGACTGGAACCTGCGCACATTGTCCAGGTTTAGGACGCTGCGGACGACATCAACACTGGCGATTTCGATCGCCTCCTCGACAGCGCCGGAGCTGGGGTCGAAAAAATGGATGACGCCCTTGCCGGAGCGGATGGCGAGGGCATGCGCCGTGAGAGCAATGTCATGGGCCTCCTGCAGGGACCACGACTGCAGGAATGTCCACCCCGAATTCCGGATCGATGTGATGGCCGAGTAGTCTGGGAAACTCTTGGGCGTGAGGGCGACATGGAGTACCAGGGGAAAGTTTGCGAGCTTGTAGAGATGGGCTACCGAGGGCAGCAGAATGGAGGATGTTGTCGTTACCGAGACTAGACGGCCAGAGCGGATGGGAGTAAAGACAGAGAGGAGCGGGTCGGTGTTGTGCCGGACGGACTGGATCTCGGGTACGGCATCGCCAGTGCTCGCGACTAAGCTGGGTGCCTTCTTTGCCGCGAGCTGCTTCAGGTGGCTCGAGAACTCCGAGTCGGACGCAAGCGACGGCTGCACCGAGACAACCACATCGCTCGCGAGGTATGCGATTGCGGCGACTGCGTGATCCGATTGTTAGTGCTACGTGTGCGAGAGAGTATGCATGCGCATTCTGCGAGCAATGCGTGTCGTGGGACCACCGCATGACAAACTCCAGACTCCAAACTTTCGCACTAAGAAAGTGACGGCGATGTTTATGACCGGAAAGGCAGCGGCTGCGGGGCAGCTGGTGGCATTGCTTGGGGAATGGCGGGGCACAACTGAGGCACACACTTACCGGCCGCTTCAGGCGTCCTAAGCTTGGCTCCTTCGGCCATCGCTGAACGTCAAAACTTCAGGCGCAGAATTGGGTTGATGGGGAAGGTGCAGCATCACAAAAAGAAGCAACCGTTTTTTTCGCCTCTTCCCCTCCAGGACCCTGACTCTTTATGCGAGGCCCAGAAGCCGGAGGCAAGTCAATTAAAGTCCCTATATCGGCCCCGCAGACGTCCCAAATTTCTCTAATGGTAAGCGGGCGCTTGTGGTGAGCGATTGCGTGATCGCCCTAGCGCCTCACATCCCGGGTTTTGCCCAGAACCCCAGATCATCCAGCGAATTGAACGCGTGGGATTTCAACGTCGCTTTGTCATAAAGCTCTCGTCAGAGCTCCGCCGGTTCGTTGCGTGATGTTTCGGTGGCCCGGCGATACGGTGCACTAGCAGTTTACCGAAGAGACCACTGCGGGTTCTGTTAGCGTCGAGCGGCGTACGTTCGGAGACTTGCTGTGCTGTTCTATCCCGCGAATCCAAGGGTTTCTCAGCCTCGTCCTGAGGTCTCTCATGTCGAACTGATGACCGGTATGTACCCGAGTGGAGGTTCCAGTTGTTCCGGACAATGGCGGACAGAAGACCATCCCTTTGACCCGCGGACAGGGGGCGGGAGGAGCGTGCCCCTCTGCAAGCCACACCCCACGCCGTCCTCTGAAAGACGATGAGTAAACATGCGTTGATCGTCCACTAATAAAGCCCTCGAGTTGTGAGGATCTTTTGAGTTTCGAAGTTGGTATCTCCGTCATTATTGTACTGTATTAACTCCGAGGTCTATCCTTCTATCCTCGGCCATGCAACTCAATTCTGAAAACACAAAAACGCCGCCAGCTATGCAACCCGACAACTGGACAGGAACATCAATGGTACGTACCGACGGGTGGCCGGCCACGTGCTGTTCAGCCCGCGCTTCCCCCCCACTGCGGCATATTTTCACTCTCTGGTGCTCCTGAACTTGGAGTTGACCTGTTGTGCCCATTCCTCGTCTTCCTTCTTGCCACCCAGCCAATATCCCCTTCCAACCGAGACCATTGTCCTTCCCAGCTTTCCTTTCCATCCCTCGCCAAGCGGTGCACCCACAGCAAACGGGTCGGCGGACGTATCCGCCACGTCTTGCGACTCGCCCATCTTCTCATCGACGAATCGTAGCAGAACCATCCGAGCATACGCCATGATGATGAGACTGAAGTAGATGCGCATCAACGTGAACGCAACGATGAGAACCATGCTCAACGCGGTATCGTGGACGCCCGTCCCAGCCTGGATCTGTGCCTCCTGGCTTGCGTCATGTTGCACATCCCCGTTGCTTGGCGAAGCAACGTCCTCCTCCGCACCAGCAGGGCCCTTTAGATCGTGCATGCCGGCGAGATACCAGCTTGTCGCGAAGGCGACCGTGTAAGCGGTGCTGACTACCGTGTCGATGGCGTACACCCACGCAAGGGCGAGGTTTTGGAGGGGGCTCTGTTTTCGGACGTGCGAGAGACATAGCGCGAGCGCGACAAGGACAAAGATCGAGCCGAGGTACGACGTCAGTTGCACCGCCGAGGGCGAGTAGCCCGTGAAGAGAGTAAGGATGCCGTAGAGGCCGGTCGCCTTGTTGAAGAGCAACGCAACCGATATCAGCTCTGTGCCTGTCTGGAGAGACATAAGGCCGAGGAAGGACTGTATGATGCACATGACCGGCCTGATCAGCAAGGTTTCGTTCTTGAATATCGGTCTAAAAGAGGAAGCAGGCACAAACCTTGGGGCGGGGCAGCCGAAGCCACGAACTCCTCGATGTTAACGGCATGTTGGTCGCGTGCTTCTCCTCGTTCTTAGAGTTTGGATGTTTCTGCACCCGGAGGCATTTCACAAGAATGTTGCAGGTCGCATGTTTGACCAACAGGTCTCTCCCAAACCGGTCTCAGGGGTGGAGCGATCTCCTTGGCTGGGTCATGGCCTCGCGGCTTCGGATGTGTCGGCACAATGAGAAGTCTTGGTGTGACGGATCCGAGCGGAGCGCTGCGGGGACGGTTCCTCGCACAATCGGGCTCGCCATTGGCTGCGCCCGGATGAACTCCAATTCAGGGACCTGCGGCTTCATATCTGTGTCACCCATCAAATTTGAGAGTCGTCGGCATTGGTGTACTACTCTTGCTGTCCGATCGCAAGCATTGTCGGCAACGGAAGCGCGACATCTGCCACCGACGTCAGAGGGGCGTTCGATGGTCTGCGAGGCGTGGCCAGGGTAAGCGCCACCCGACAGTAAGCACCTTAATTAGCGCCACCTAGCGAGCTGCCCGTCCTGTAGTTATGTACGCACAGCTGCCAATCACCTGCCGGGTCTGTTAAAGGCTGAGCTCAAGGATCGCTGAAGTGGGCCCACCTCTTCCCTCCTTTGGTTGTCGCCCATTGGCCCCAGCTTCACTTACACCACCAGGCTTGTCTCTCACAAAATCACAGTATGGCTCCGACTTTGCGATGTCAACTTGAGCGACAAATACGGCAGGTTAAAATTCTTTGTACTGGTGTTAGACCGAAAGCTATCTGATGTCTTTGGGACAGGCGAGGTGTCGCCCTAACACACATCCTTGTATGTATGTACTGTACATACATCTCAACCAAGATTCAGCATCCCTCAACTGTCAAACACTATCACGCGAATAGGCACTCTCCGATGACCGACCAAATGATGACTACTCCTGACTGGCCATGTGACACCGATACCGCAACAAGGTTCTCGGTATGGACTCGAAGGTAGCTCCCCAGGGGCCCAAACGGCTGCATTGTCGCCGTCTTGAGGTTGGCAGGGTTGACGAACAGTGTCAGCGTTTGCTGCAAGACGACGAATACCGCTGGTTTGATCACAGAAGCCTACATCAGGAAACGGTATAACTAGAATTTGTCTGCCAAGATCAGTATTGAATCGCTCAATGAAGACGGGAAATGTAGAGATGCGGTGATGTTCAGCTTCCACCGCGCGAGGCAAGATGATAGTAGAGTATAAGGAGGACTGCGAGGTTAGAAAGGTTGCGCTGGCACAGATAGCTTGAATTGATAGTTGTCAAGAGAAAGAATACATAGTAGTCCGTGACCTGACACAAAAAGGACCTCTCTTCATCACTGTCCATGAAACAAAACTTGAAAGAACAGCCGAGCAGGTTGGATATGCTTGACGGTGGTTAGTTAGGATGCCACTAGAGGGTTGCCAAATGCCTTGAAGAACGCACCGAGGTTCTACCATGGCATACAATGAACCAGTTGGCATGATTAGGGCACCAGTGTTAGATTTGCGAAGCGTCGTTTATTTTGCTTTGCCTGGCGGCAAAGCATGGGTCGCTAATGATGCTAACTACCGTTTCCGACAAGTGTATGTGCAGACGCTGCTTCCGTCGCGAGACCTCGACGACGACTTGCCACGAAGACAGCATGAAGAACCCCCTGTCTAATGCAGATGACCGCAACCCGACGACCGTGGACCTCAACATGCTTCGGTGGTATGTACAGGGAGGGTGATGAGAAATCCAGGCTGTTCCAATGCCAATCCTTTCTATGGACCCCATGATGCTATATTCCGACATCAGTTCCGTTGAGGATTCACTCAGGAGTGCTTGATGCCCATCCTGTCAAGGTTCTTCTTGATTCCCTTGTCTGCCCTCTTGGCCGCCTTCTCCAAGGGAAGGCGATGTTCGATTCTCTTGACAGTCCGCTCGACACGCGGTGCGACCCGCTGGATGCCTCGTTCGACGGGGTTCACAAACATGGTGATGTTACGCTCCCAGCGAGGGGCCCACTTGACAGTTTGTCGGGAGAGACGCTCCTCGGCGCCAGGGGCCATCAGGTAGAAGGGGGCAAAACCGGTGACGCCAGCGGCGCCCATGCAGAAGACCTCGGTCCTGGTAGCGGCGGGGATGCGGAGAGGCATGTTGATGGGTAGAGAGGGGAAGTTGTTGACGAGTAGGAATTGCTGATACCCAAAGACTTGATGTTAGTCATCAAACTTACGGAGCAATCGATGAAAGTGTGCAGCAAGGAGGTAACGGAGATGACAGAGGAGGGGAGCGGGGCCTGCTAGTCTCGCAGACCTGCACGGACGCCAGAACGAGCGACACAACAAACAGCAATAACCGAGTGTTGCTTACCTTTGCACGGAAAGTTGCGACGGGTCTGACTTCGCTGAGCTGAAGATGGAAAGAGTTCGATCTCGGAGAATGGTTCTGATGGGATGGGACGCGGTTGGGTGTGTTTAAGGTGGTCAAATGGTGGCAACAGCGGATTGGAGAAGCTGATGTTGCACAAAGAGGAGAACTGAGGGGAAGGGGGACACACCTCCTTTAATAGAGGATGGAATCCAGCGGCATGGATGGGCTGGGCAAACGCCTCTCCCCCTCACCAGCTTCCTATCCAGCTGCTCGACAACTGGATGCTTGCCTGCCGCTTTGAGTCGAACCAGAAACATCCCAGGGGGCGCTGGGGGCGCATCTTCCGCCAGGGAGGGCTGGACCACACCAGACCACGACTTGCCAGTTGCAGAGCGGGGTAACCGGCGCCGTCTCATCCAGCGCCAATCATGGCAAGCAATCAACGTCACTCTGCAATCACCCAGCTCTTGCTTCTCCGGGAGTTTGGTCCTCCCCCCGACTCAAACTGATCATGGCGCCATGTGCCCGTCCGAGAAGGGGAAGACCGGATGATTGCCGCCAGGGGCATCCAATCCCCATGTTCCCGCTGATTGCAGCCACACGCAGACGGGCCGCACCGCGGTTGCTCTTCTCTCGACGCGATATAAAATGTGTCCCATATCATGAGTAGTTCCAACAGTTGGAGTTGATATTCAGATCGATCTGAGGGTCGCTTCTTGGTTGCGCGTTAGCGTCTACGGCAAGCGCTGGTGGATCCGTTGGCAGTGAAGCTCCACATTCCCCAGACTCCACCCCCGCGATGGGGTGGAGCTGGTGGAGTGCCTGATCGCCAACCGCTGTTGTGCTGTACAGTACACTCACTGATGGCCTGACCGCACGCCTGGATTGCAAAGCTTGATTGATCGAATCGCAGAGTTATTGACGGTTCTCGTACAATTAATTACCAGGCCAATTCCATTAGAATATTGCGGTCGCTAATGTTATGTCGCCTCCCGAGATTACGTCGTTGGCAATGCCCAAAACTGCCGATGTCTTGCGGTTGGGCCTCTGAAGGCAGCTCCTGGTCCGCAGCCGTTGGGCCTACTTGGCCTCTCTGGATGGGTTGGTTTGGGGGATACAATACCGCGTTATAGATACCTTGGGACAATACCTACCTCGTCATCAAACAACCGACACGCAAACCTCAGCTTCATTGTCGAGTTGCCGAAAGCTTCGCAATTGACGACGGACGTGGCGCTGGTCTCGTGAGAGCCTCCTCATCCGGGAAGGATCCACTGGCGCCGGGTGTTCAGCCCTTGTAGGCACCAACGAAGCTTGGCATTGCTTTCCCCGAATCCCAGGGCGAGGAGAGTTCTGACCCTGGCGTGCCTGGGAACCGGAGTCATGCGAACAAGAAGGCGCCGAAAAGATGCGTGGTCGACGAGCGCTCTTCGAATGATACGCTTTGTATTCTAAGATCAACCATATCGACATCTTGCTCTTTTTCATTTGTTTGACTGGGCGTTGTAGTCGAGATGCTCGACAAGTGGCCGAGGTCGAATCTGCTTCTGATCGTCCGGGTTAGTGTTGTTCAACGCATGTATGTCCTGTACATGTACATACCTATGTACATACGTACCTGTACGACCTTGAAGCTCAAGCTCTGCTACCTAGTTGCTAATTTCATCCTATGTATGTACATACTAGTTATAGCTCTTGTGCTTCGCGTGCACTGGAGGCAAAATAAGATTAAAAACCACCAACGCAAATCCAAGCTTATAACCCTAACCCTTCGTCAGCCTGTGTCCTGATAAGCGATTGCCCCCCTCCCCCACTCTTTTTCCGCCCTGGAGCAAAGGCGGTCAATTTTTTCTCGTACAATCGAGGCCTGCACCAACCCCAGTTTGAGGTTGTGCACTCGACGACAGACCCCTCGGCAGTCCCTAGACATCCGCTGGTTTCGAGCCTGAAGATGCGTGTCGAGAACTGCTTTTTCTGCGGGAGGCCCGCGTGGCCCAGCAAGGGCATTACTTTTATGAGAAATGACGGTTCGTTCATATTTTACATAAGTCTCCCTAGGATGAAAGATTCTGAACTGACACCCGTCTTCCTCCAGGCAAATCCTTCCGATTCTGCCGCTCAAAATGCCATAAGAACTTCAAGATGAAGCGGAACCCGCGCAAGCTCAAATGGACCAAGGCGTACCGCAAGAACGCGGGCAAGGAGATGGTGGTGGACAGCACGCTGCAGTTCGCCGCTCGCCGCAACGTCCCGGTGCGTTACGACCGGGAGCTTTTCGCCAAGACGCTCAAGGCCATGGAGCGTATCAGCGAGATCCGCACCCGCCGCGAGCGCATCTTTTACAAGAAGCGCATGGCTGGCAAGAGGGCGCGCGAGGTCGCCGCTGCCCGCAAGCTCGTCGCCGACAACGAGCATCTTCTCCCTCGTCTGCGCGGCAGCGAGAAGAGGCGCCTGGCCGAGCTGGCTGCGGAGCAGGGCGTCGATGTCGAAGACCTCGAACGCGAGGAGCTGGCCACGCTCCGGGGCAGCAAAAAGACCAAGGCGTTTGGCGGCGAGACGCGCAGACTCCGGGTGCGGACGGATGGTGGTGTGGAGGAGATTACGGAGTCCATGGCTGGTCACATGCACGAGGACGTGGACGACGAGGAAGACGAGGACGACGATATGGACACCGACTGAACAAAAAATTGTCGATCATGGGCCTCGGACCTTCGGCCACAACACGACGCCACCTCTTGGGCTTGCTGTCTTGGGCCGAAAAGCTAGCAACTGCGCGTGTTGGCTGCAGCACGTCCCCTGTGGGCAACCGAGGGGGGCGGCAGGACAGTTATTCGGTACCATACACGACCTTGCGGAGGAGCAGGCAGGTCGAACGCCCACGTGCTGAGACATCAGAAGCTTGCAATACCTGGACCAGCCCTGCCGCCGTCGGACGCGAGGCGTTTTGCCTTTGAAAGGCTTACTCATAGACACCATCGGTTGGGAAACTGGCGAAATCGGCGTTAATCGGAGGGATGTTGTCAGCAATCGTAGGATGTGATTCCCTAGGTATTCTGATACTCATGAACCCTTAAATTTGAGGGATGGCAAAAAATACAATATTTGTTGGTTAGCCTGGGGGTGCAAATGGCTGATCGAAGCGAATCTGAGACTCTGAGCATGATGTTGATCGATGCGGAATTCACAAGAGACCAACCATATCATGCAAGTTGCACAATGGCTTGAGGCCGTCCATGTCCCCAAGACAAAGGCTACAGAGTACATATTATTAGATTGATTCATGTAATGCTGATGCAGACGCACCCATCATGTCCCACGCCGCTTGCCTGTCTTACCCGACGCGGAAGCGCAAACTCAGCGGATGTGGTATCTCCCTCCTCGCCTCCTGTTCCCCATGCCCGGCTGTAAACTAACAAGCGCACCCCTCCTGCTGCGTCGGGCCGGCGGGCGTCTTGACATCAATCATCTGGTTAGACGCCTGTGCGGCGGCGTCGGTGCCCTCCATACCGGGCAGCGCCTGGGCTATCCTCTTAAACAGCGTCTTCACGTTGTGGCCGAGTTTGGCGCTCGTCTCGACAAACATGAGATTGTTGCGCTTGGCCTCGTCCTCGCCCTGCTGCGTCGTCACCTCGCGCTTGTCGTTGAGATCCGTCTTGTTGCCCACCAGCACGATGATGACGTCGTTCCCCCGCTCGGCGCGCACGTCGTCGATCCATTTTCGTGTGTTTTGGAAGCTTTTCGTGTCTGTTGCGACCACTAGTTTAGCATGCCGCAGAGCCCAGAGGTGACGCCTGAGCATACTCACTTGAGATGTCGTACACCACCACCGCCACGCTCGAGTCCCGGATGTAGGACGGGATCAAGCTCCTAAACCGTTCCTGGCCGGCTGTGTCCCAGAGCTGTAACCGCACTGTCCTGTCTTCTAAATACATGGTCTGGCGGGGCGGCCGTGTCAGCGTCTGCTGGCTGGGTCACCTGCTCGGGTCATGCAGGGCTTGCCTTGGAGAGGAAGTCAATGCCGATGGTGGCTTGGTACATGTTGTCGAATGAGTCGTACATGAAGCGTGTGATGAGCGATGTCTTGCCGACTATTGGAGTGCGCATGGTGAGCAAACATGGTTCCGTGTCCCTTGCTGCTTGGCATGGAATGACATACCGCTCTGTTCTCCAAGAAAGACGAGCCTGTCCGCCGGGTTAGCCAGTTGGTCCCGTCGCAAGGCTGCTGGAATGCCATTTACTTGAACTTCTTCAGCGGGTTGTTATACGACCCGCCAGCTCCTGCTTGTGCCATGGTGGTGGACTTGGGTGGGCGGTTGGTTCGTCGGGTGTCGTTGTCAGGGATGCGCTGGAGGGTTCCGCGGCGATGGCCTAGGGAACAGCGGTCGTCTTGGGTGGGTTTTGTTGATGTTACTTGAGCCGAGAAAAATAATCGTTTGTTAAGGTCAAGTATGCTGCAGTTGCCGGCGCAAAAGGGTTACCTGATTCTTTCGAGTACGCGGTTCTTTGTGACGGAAATCGATCGGCAACCGCACTGGCACCTGGCAAGCATTCCGCCCGAGTCCTTGTCTCTGCGAAAAGGGGCGCGGCGCTGGCGTTGAACTTCTTGGCGGCGTCATGTCTGCCAGCTGCCAGCGGGCAAGGCTCGCCAACCTTCGGCCGCGCCGAGGCCGCACTACGGCTGGTGGCGTGGACTGGTCTGTGCACGCGCTTAAGGTTATCGCAATCGGGCCCCTGCGTGCTCTTGAAATTTTGAAGGTCGACCCCACCGTCAGTTGCCCAGGAGCAGTCGCCACTATAATTCAGTCGCAAGCAACTTCAACACTAGAGGAACGTCAAGCCAACGCCAGCTCCGGCTTTCTCTTTTTTCACGATGCCGGTTCTGAAGCCTTTGTCTGGCAATGGAGATGCTCCCCAACAGCACAAGCAGCCTTCCAGGAAGGGAAAGAAAGCGTGGCGCAAGAACGTCGACATTTCCGAGGTTCAGCAGGGTCTTGAGGAGCTCAACGACCAGATAATCAAGGGGTATGTCTGGTTTGCGTATAGATTATAAAAATTTGACTGACAGTCTCCCAGAGGTGTCATTGCTGAGAAAGACTCGTCGGACCTCTTTACCATCGATGTTGTCGGCGACTCGGAGCTCACAAAGCGGTTCCCCAAGCACGTCAAGAAAGGCCTGAAGGCGGACGAGATCATTGCGCAGCGGTCAGCAATACCTGCCGTGTCACTTCGTAAGCGCCCTGGCGACAAGACTTCCGACGGCATTCTCCCGGTCAAGAGGCAACGGACCACCTATGTCACACACAAGGAACTCTCAAGAATAAAGCGGGTCGCCGACGGGCAGCACGAACAAACAGTAGCGGTCGTGGATGCCGAGTACGATGTTTGGGCCGACTCGAAGGAGGAACCAAAGGCTGAGGAGCAGTTCTCGTTCTTGCCCAAGGCCGAGAAGAAGAAGAAGCCCAAATCACTCGAACAACAGCCGATCTCATTGGCAGCCAGCGGCAAAGTCATCCCTGCGGTCCCGAAACCCAAGGGCGGCCAGAGCTACAACCCTGCCTTTAACGAGTATCAGGACCGGTTGATTGAGGAGACGGAAAAGGCTGTGGAAGCAGAGCGCAAGCGGATCGAAGCTCTTGAGGCCGAGCGCATCAAGCTGGAGGCGGCAGCACGGTCGGCAGCAGAAGCAGAAGCAGCGGACGCACGGGCGGACCTTTCCGAATGGGAGGATGACTCGGCATGGGAAGGGTTTGAGAGCGCCGGCGAGGAGCTGGGCGTCAAGGCGAAGAGACCACGACGCAAGACGCAGGCCGAGAGGAATAGGATCAAGCGCCGCAAGGAAGAGGAGCGAAAAGCGAAGCACGAAGCGGCCATGAAGCGGAAGAATGCTCAACAAGAACGCATCAAGCAGATTGCGCTCGAGGTCGCGGAGCGGGAGCGGACGATGGCGCTGGAGAAGGTCGAGATGAGCGATGCAAGCGACGAGGATAACGACGTAGAGCTGCGGCGGAGGCAACTGGGCAAGCTCAAGCTGCCCGAGAAGGATTTGGAGCTGGTGCTGCCGGACGAGCTACAGGATTCCCTCCGGCTTCTCAAGCCCGAGGGCAATCTCCTCAAGGACCGTTACCGCAGCATGCTGGTCAGGGGTAAAATGGAGAGCCGGAGGAAGATTCCGTTCCGGAAGCAGGCCAGGACCCAGGTCACCGAGAAGTGGACATACAAGGATTTTCGGTTGTGAGGGGTTGGTTGAGCGGTACAGAAATATTTTTGACGGCTACTGTTGTAGTCGCCAATCTCTTTCCGCTATATTTGACTCTCTGCTCTGCGCCTGGTGAAATGTTGTCTCCGACGAATCCACCAAGAAGCCACGAACAACCATCAGCGCCCCTCCTTTCCTTCATCCGTCTTTCTACATACAACCCGGTAATATGTTACCCGCTCTTCCCCCCTTTCCCCCTTTCTCACCACAGTCCCCATCTCCCATCCCCATCTCCCGACCGACTGACAGCCACCCTGCCGTTTGAATCAGCAATGACAGAGCTTTACAGAATGATGACAGCGCTTCGAAGAACAATGATAGAGCTTCGAGGAACGATGACAGAACTTCAAACAATGATGACAGAGCTTTTGAAGAGCGGTGACCCCGCTCGCTCCATGCATTACAGCTTTGCCCGTGCTACCAGTCGTGTGTGGTTGGTAACAGACGCCACGCAGAGTGCTGACAGACGCGGGCAGTCATGAGTAAGCGCCAATTCGCGCTTCCTAGAGTCTGGAAAAAATGTAACTTGGTATTGGTCCTCCCTCGCTAGGGTCGCCGTGTATTTATCATATATATATATATATATATAGTAGACAGACATTTGTTTGCGAACGGTTCCGGTGAAGGCAACGGCAGCTACCGTTGACGACTCTAGCACCTCATTTTTATCCCCAAACACACAAGTCTAAAATGCTCGGCCTCACACTCCTTGCTGGTGCAGCGTTCGTTGCTCAGGGCGTCTTTGGCGAAGGAGTGCACTTTCTAAACTGCGCATCTTTTGCCGGAGCCGCTTGGCCCCATACTTACGTCTCAATCGTTGCGGTGGGTGAACGAATCTCCTCTTAATCTAATACTGTCCTTGAAAGCTCGGATGTTCTGAGACTAATGATATGCGATCTCTAGTACTGCGCCAATGATGCGGATTGTAGCAACCTGTCTTACACCATTCCCCTCGAGGATGCCTGCATCGTGTCCAGCTCGACCGGCACCGACTTTCACCAGTGGGCGACGGGCACCGATCAGAGTTGCACGTTTCCCAGTACGGGTGTGACCTTTAGCTGGAACATTCCGACCAGTGTTGGGTCCCTGCCGGTTTATTCCTCTGTCGGGTGAGTATCTCCGCCCCGCCAGGGTCCCGTTGCAACCCCTTATAACTAACTGCGTGTCTCGAAATAGGACTGGTTCCAACGGGTTCAAGACCTTTTCTGGTTTCAAAGATGACGGCCTGGAAGCGGCTCATTACAACCTACACAGCTGTTTCAGGAGATACTACTACATCTAGCAGCCTCGCCGCGCGGAACTCTGCTGCAAAGACCGGGAGGCCAATTACTCTTCTGTTTTGAGGGGGGTTTGGCGCAAATGGATGTATCCGGCTCATAAGATGCAACTTTGTGTCCCGATGGCTTGACGGATGTTGCATCAGTCGCTGCTGTCTGAATGTTTGTTGACCTGTCGACAACACCGAAAATGGCGGCACTGCCCTGCCGAATTCGGCGGCCAGAAGAGCAAGTTCCGTATTGAATATGTGGAAATTTGACGTTATTAAACGACCAGAGTTTTTCACCCAAGGCAGGCGCGTAACCTGAAGGCGAGGCATCTCATCATCTCATGTACCTATCCGTATTCATACTTTGCACAAATATCAAGCATAGGAAGCGGTCCTTCTAAACCTCGTCCTGGAGCAAGGATTAGGGCCAGCAACAATCATTCGCTGTCCTTTACTAATAAGGCAGTATTCGTCGTAGTAATCAAATTATCAAAGGGATAAGTACGATATCAAAGTTTGCAAGTGTACGCACCAAAGGCACTTTACCCACACAACCCTCCCTTCCGCCTCATCGCATCGCCGACTTTCATCTTTGCTCCTCCAATTTCCTCGGGGATCCCGGGCGGAATACAAAGGCCATCAATGGGGGTAGGAAATTTTGTGCTCACAAACACGTTCACTGTCTGCCAGTGACGACTAGGTGGTATGTATGCACATGTACCAACCTGACAATGGGACGTTGTTGATAATCCGCGTTGATATCAGGTACTTGTCTACGACTCTACGGTCTTGATATAGCTAGCTAGTCAAAGCTGATGTAACCCTAGCTGCCCTATCGGATTAGACTGTCAATCGCCGACCCGGCCGTGCCGGCACACCCGAAATGTCAGCGTAGCCAAGACTACAACCTGGGTCAAATCTTATCTTACCAATACGAAGCACATTTGGTTGGCTGATCGCTGAGGCGCAGTCTGGCACCCAGTCAGTGCACCGCACAATGTTTCCGAGGCCCGATGCTATCTCGGACAGACACACTCATTCACCATCTCTACCCGCTGACTATCTGCACCATTTCTAAAAACCGTTTCTATGTTCCCTGTTTCTCCTTTTCCCGGCCCAGAATATCCGATCTCGCTCTCCGTATGAGCCCAGGCACGAATCTGCTGCCGCTTGAGCACACGTGCAACCACTGGCCTGCTGCTGCTGTTCACAACCCCCCTTCTCGGCCATGGCGGAAGGTCGGCCTAGTAACTATAAGTCTCTCCCCTGGGGCCGGACGGCTTCCTGACAGATGCCAAAGTGCCAGACAGCGTCTACTTTTACGCACCGAATCACGGAGCAGCCATCTTCTTCGCTGCTGCCTTTGCGACCTCGGGGCTGCTTCACCTCTGGCAGTGCTAGTGAGTTACAATTCCACGAGTTACATACATAAATCATCTCGCCTTCCCAGAACTCGCAACGGTAATTCCTAACGTCGATCGTCTTCAGTTATTACAAGTACTTCAGGGTGACGGCACTCCTCCCATTTTGCTGCGCTCTCTGGACAGCGGCCTTCGCAACCCGCGCATACGGCAGCTTCCACTATGACGACGCCCAGGTCTACACGGCCAGCAGGCTGCTGATATACATAGCTCCGTATGCCCCTTCTGCCGAGTCCCCCACCTTCGTCCTCTACTGACTGTTCCCCGTCCGTCCGTCCGTCCGTCCGTCTCAGCCCCCTCCTCCAGTTGGCCAACTACCTGATCCTCTGCCGCGCCTTTCATTTCGTGCCCTACTTTGCACCGATGCACCCAGGCCGCATGTTCATCACCTTTGCCAGCCTGGCCGCCGTCGCGGAGCTCCTCGCCATCGCCGGCGTCGCGTACCTGAGCAACCATGCCCTGCCCGACAAGTCGATGGAGGTCGGCGTCACATTGGCCAAAACTTCGCTTGCCACACAGATCATCATCGTCGCCCTCCTCTTCCCGCTGGCCGGGACATTCCATCATTGCTGCCGCGCCGGGAAGATCCGATCCCCAAAGGTCATGCGCCCGCTCCTGTTGCTGTATGCCAACATGGTGCTTCTCCTGGGGAGGACCGTCTATTACATGGTGGAGCACTTCGGTTTCCCGCCGCAAAACGAAGACCGGGACCCGATGAGCCTGAGTCCCACGGTGCGGCACGAGTGGTACTTTCTCGTCTTCGATGCGACGTTCATGCTCATCTGCTCGGTGCTCTGGAACATCTGGCATCCGCGCCACTTCCTCCCAGAAGCCCGCGAGATGTATCTCGCCCAGGACGGCGTGACGGTGCTCAAGGGGCCGGGATGGAAGGATTCGCGCTCCCTGACTGAGACGTTCTTCAATCCGTTTGCCATGCTGACGACCCACGGGGGCCATCAGAAGCAGTTTTGGGAACACAACGGCTTCACTTTGAAGACAAGGAGGAAGAAGCCCGCGGGCAGAGTTTGACAAGAACCTCCACTTGCACCGAGATGATGTGGTTTACTTTGAGGTTATATTCTGTTGAGCAAAAAAAAAAAAAAAAAAAGAATTGTATACTTGCACAACAAAAAGACCTCACACATTTGGTTGTACGTTACGTGCTGATCTTGATACGCTGCTATCTCACTATCTCAAGCTAATAGTAGTAATACACTAGCCGATCGTCCACGCAACAAACCAAAACAAATCAGTCCATAATGCCCTTCTTGCCGTCGCCATCAGCATCCTTCATGGGATTCAGACGGTCCATCAGACCAGGCTTCTTCTTCTTCCCGACACCAGCGGTACCAGCATCTGCTCCAGAAGTAGTCCCCAGGGGCCCGGACCCAGCAATACGACCACGGCCCGAATCTGACAAGGACGAGTTCGAAGACGACGATGCAGAACGCCTCAGCGGTCCCCTCGCACCAGCACCGGCAGCACCGGCAGCACCGGCAGCACCGGCAGCACCAGCAGCCCCGGCAGCCCCGGCAACCCCGGCATGACCCTCATGCGCATGGACATTCCTGGGGCACCCCTCAAAGGTGTCGTTGCGCTCCGTCTGGCCGCTGCTTCCCAGGCTGCCGCCCTGGCGCCGGAACTCGTCCATGCTGACGGCCGGGAGCGTGGTGGTGCCGTGGTGGCGGGCCGCGTTGTGGTGGACCTCATGGATCGGGACCGTGGTGTGCACGACGTGGGGTTGGATGGTCTCCTTTTGGATGACGGGCTGCACCGTTTCGTGGACGTGGCTGTGGCTTGTTAATCGCCATCCATCCATCCATCCCATCCATCCATCCAAAAAGGGAAAAGGCTGTCCGGGAGGGTGGGGGAAAGGATTTCACGTACTGATGGACCTGCTCGCTCTGCACCACGGGCGCCTGGCTCTGGGTGTGGGTGGTATCCGACACGACGCGCTGGTCGCGCAGCTTTCCGGCCTCGGCCCTCAGGGTCCGCTCGGTGGCCTCCCTGTTGTCGTGGTCAAACTCGCGGCGGACGACGTTGCCGGCCCGGTGGTGGTGCTGCTCGGGGAGGACCTCCCTGTCCTGGATGGGCTGCACCACGCGTCGGTGGTGGTCCTGGTGGACCTCTTTGTTGACGGCCGTGTTGATTTCTTCGTGCTGCGACGGCTTGACCGTCTCGTGCTTGACGGCCGGGGCGGTTTGCTCTTGCACCGTGGTGTCATGGTGTCCTGCTCCGGAGGTGAACTTGCTGACTGCTGCCTTGGCTCTCTCCATTCTGATGCCGGTGGTTGATGATGATTTTTTTTTAAAAAAAAATTAAAATTTAAGAGGACAAAGTTGGGTTTATGAGGGTGGTTGTTCGGAAGATACGGGTTGTCTGGAGTTTGGTTGAGATGTGGAGATAAGGTACAACAACTTGTCGGCTACAGCGACCATATATATATGTATTATATATACTCAAATGGGTTATTGGCAATGTGATGTTCATTGGTCGGTCTCCACAAACATCTATTGAGTTGTGTCCACGTTTTGTCGTCACAAATGACGTTCACGATACCTCAGACATGATATTTTGATGGAGCTATATTTTGTTCGTGGTTTTTGCCCTTGATTGATCATAACGGGAGATCGACAGATCACCAGTTTTCCAGCCAAGGCCCTTTCACGCCGGCCGACTGGGGATCTGCTAGCGCGTGTCGGTGGGAATTCAGCGTTCCAATTGGAAATACTGGAATGGAGTTGCCAGCCACGTCGTCACCATTGTGCGGCTGTTCAACCCGGGTCCATCCCGAAAACCGATGACGGCGGGATCGGAGAGGAAGCTCCGCAACACCCATCGAGAGAACCTATGAATGAACCATCACAGCCCGGGACTGCCCTTGTACCTGAGACATGACGTGTTGTATTGGGCCCCCATTGAGCTAAGATAACCCTAAGATATTTTCGGTTTCAGCTTGTGGATTCCCCTTGTCTTGCGGTGGATTGGTTCTACATGTACTGTACAGTACTATGTATGCTCCGTGTGGCGTCGGGGACCAACCCATGGCCTCGACCTCTGCAATGCATGGAATCAGTGGAGAATGAAGAATCCAGATCTCTGCCACACGAAGAGACACCAGCGATCGTGCGGTCATCACAACTCCAGTGTTGGTGGGCTGAGAGAAAGGAGACATGGTGGCTATAACAGCCAGATAAGAATTGACTGATTGGGTGCACAATGCACCCAGAACTGGGGTGCCAAACAAGAAGGCCAAACTGATTGAAGAACTGAACTGTAGAGAACAAAAAGGTCGAGGTTCCTGGGCCAAACTGGGCCCCAATTTATGCTGGTTGCACCCCACAGGGTGCACCTGCCACACAGTCACTGAGATAGGCCCGAGTTTTTACTACCTAAATTGGGTAATCCTAGCATTGTTGGGGCCCGTCATGGTACTGTACACCGGATGTATCCTTCGGCAATCAGGCGTGGTGAAGGGGATCCCACCTCCACACCTCCCACTTTCCATCCCCTATCCCCTTACTATCCCTCATTATTCACGGGCAGAGTGCAACATGCTTCTCTAGTCCCAGGGCGACCGCCCGACGGCATCCATATAACTCACAAAGTTCTCACACGTCTCGGATGGATACCGTCCTCCAATCTCAGCAATGTCCCCGACTACAGCCCCATTTAAGTCAGCGTCCGGGACAGTATAATCATAAACCTGGTTCCAAATAGGACCCGCGCTTCCATTACTCCTGCCATGGTCCGGTATCACACGGTCGACCGGATTGAATAGGACGGCATACGCAGTCTTGTTGAGGTCCTTGAACCAGCGTATGGGCCCCCAGAAGAGCTTTCCTCCAGGAAAGGTGCTGAGGATGTCTCCGTAGATGTCCCCGGTGCCGGTTGGACTTCGCATGACGAGCTGCCGTCGCGTGTCATTTATCGCTGCTGTGATGTTTCGTCTGCCGCCGTCCAAGTCATACTGGATAATATCTCCCCCGCCCTCTGTTCTGATCCCCCGAAGCATCCATATCAAGACTAGATCGGCAAGCTTGTCATTGGGCGAGACAGTGCTGCTGATCATGTTGAGGATGGGAAAGAGAGCCCTTTCCAGCAAGTTCCCCCCTTCCCGGAGGAACTGGAATTCCTGTCTGGCGAGGTCATAATGGCAGCCTGGGAACCATTTTTGGGAGATCATCAGGTCGGCGAGAGCAGGATTATTGGCGTGCCTCGCGTCCCTCGATGCCAAACAAGGCTGAAATGCCCATAGCCTGTCATGGATCGCCACGGCATGGTACACTTTCTCCACCGCGGTCGACACTATGTTGTCGTGGAACTCGGGCCATTCGAATCCGGTTCCAGTGTTGTAATTTAGCTTGGGCACGCCGCGGCTCCCGACCGTGTCGAATAGCCCCATGAACTTGATGGGCGTTCGCACCGCATAGCTGGCGTTGGCTCGGAACTGGACCATCTCGGGCGATGATGGCTTGTTCACCGCGTATGGGCTCCGGTAGAGGTCGTAGGCCATGTGGATCAACCTCTGGTTTGTCTTGTCTCGAAGGATTCCGCAGTTGTTGATCAGCCCGGCCACTGATCTGACGATGTAGGCTCCTCTGCTGATGCCAAACATCCATACCTCGGTCTGGACGACGTCATCCCAGACAAAGTTCTGCACAATAAAATCATACACTCGGGTGCATTCGTCTTTTGCCTGGGTCGCAAGAGCGCCGTTCCAGAGGTAGCTGGCGAAATCACCGCCCAGGCCGACTCCGTCGAAATATTTGGCCCGGACATCGCCGTATGGCGAGATGTATTCGGCAGGCGTAGCTCGCGTATCGATTCCGATCATCCTCGCCAGGTAATCGATGTTGCTCCTGGTGTCTGTTTCTCGGCCGCACCATGTGCCGTCGCATAAAACGATGATCTTTCTTGTGATCAGTGCTGCCGCCATTTCGGCTCTGTACAGTACCTGATGTGGCGTATGGCCTGGACGAAAGAGAGAGTAGACGGAGAAGGTTGGGACTGCCTAAAACCGGAACTAGATGACGAATCAATCACATGATTTCTTCCTACGGACAGTGCTACCAGCCTACCTAACTTTAGGGGTAGGTGCCTACGAGTCTCGCAGCACAAGGTCAGCCTGATGGATTCATCACAAGACCATCATCACATGCCTTGGCATCCTTCCCTGGTGGTGGCTTTTTGCGCGTGCGTGACACAACGCCGCATCCGGCGAATTATCACAAAAGTTCAATTTTTGTCGGGGGAAAAAAAACAGGGTATTTGTCAATACCGTCACGATACAAAGACCTATTGCTATTTTGCGGGCATCTCAGGTTCCTAGCTAACTCGAACGGGTAAATAGCAAAATCCAGCCGACCAGGCCCTGCCTATTAGCTGCCGACTTGCAGACTTCTTGTCGAAGCGGCGGGTGAATCCTCTCGTTCAAGAGAGCTCGGGTTGGGGATGGCAAGTGCCGTTGCGTGGCTCTCGGTGCCCGTGCTGTTGGAGGAGCCGAGAGTATAATACGTACGGAATACATAGCAGAAGTTGGAGGGTGGGGAAGTAACTCTGTTGCCGCCTGCAGGTCGCTAACGAGGTTCAACTGGCACAAATCACGAATTCGGGGAATGAGATATCCAAATCCATGCTCGTGGCCATGGAGGAGAACAACGGCCACGACGAGTCAAGAAGACAAAGAATTCGACGCACCCGGCCGTGCTGCCCTGGTCGACTGCTTTGACTGGGCAGTTAGGCCTTGTCTTGCCCAATTTGGCGGCCTCTTGCCGTCTCCGCCGCCGATTACCTCCTTGTTGATACATCCTTCGAACGTGATCTCATCGCAGCCGACGAGATTCTGGCCCCTGGAAAAATCAAGCGTCTCAGTGCGCCTGCGGACGCGGATTACTGGGGTCCTTCGCGCTTAGGGGGTGAACACCCGCGAAACACGCCATGGACGGCCCATTGGCAAGCAGCATCTCTATTTCAAAAAGAGCCCGGACCCGAATGATGCAGTAACCAAGAAGGAAGTCAGGACGAACGAGAAGATTGCCAGCGCCAGCTTTGATGCTGGCGTACAGACATTTCGCCTCTACGGAGTTGTCCGGAATGAATAGAACCCGATCATTGGCTTGCTGCTGTATGCCATCGAAGAAAAACACCCTTCTCACGTCTGCCGTCAGACCCGAGACCCAGGATTTTCTAGAGGACAGATGGACGAAGCACTGGAACTGCAAGAGACGCTGGCCGCCTTGTATCAGGTTGATATTGTTTGGGGAGATGCCAAGCCTGATAATCTCCCGGTCGATGTTCATGGCGATGCGCGACGGCTCATTGATTTCGGCGGTGGCTGACCCGAGGGGTCGGTGGACTCCGACGAGGCCGGAACAGTGCAGAGAGATTTGCAGAGCGTGGAACGAATCCTGCAATTTATCACGGGAAGTGGACACAACCAGACTGACTCCTCGAGCGGATAGACGGCGTACTATGTGGTCTGTTGTTCCCGCAGCGACAGGCCATTTGTGGCCCGTCGAGAAAGCTGAATTTCATCCCCTACATCCCGATCTACCTGCCAGCAAGAGGCCGGCTTCTGGGAGACAACACTAGACTAACGACTAACAGTGTCTCTGCATTGAAGACGATAAAGTTTGGTACGTTAATCAAAGCAATTGGTGTGATGGTTGACGGAGCTGAAGAGCGTGAGAGCGTTGAAAAAGAAGAAAAAAAGTACCCAGGGACTGGAGCCTCACTGTCCAGAAAGTGGCCATCTCTTTAGTCGAGAAAATAGGCGACTGAAGCCTGGACTGCCTCGACCGGTCAAGACCACGCAGATGTTACGTCGTGACCACGGCCCTGGCGGAGTAATCATGGCGTCCGTGTTCGGGCGGCCCCCGAGGAAGTGTGTGGGTCCCTGATCCGCCATCTCACCCCGCCGATAATCCCGGAAACACAAAAACCTTCCGCCCGGATCTTGTCCGGACTATTCGTACCGATTCCCCAGCCTCCGCCCGTGTATTCAACAAGACCAAAGACAACCGACCACAATGCACCAGCACTTCAAGAATATGCCTCCCCAAGACAACGCCACCACGGGCGCCGACGACAGCCCCTCTACCACGCAACCCCTCCCTTCCCCCCTCCCCTCCATCCCCCCTCCCACAGACACCGTCACGCCCATATCCAGCCCGCCCCCGGCATCCACCATCCCCCTGAAAATAATAATCGCCTCCACCAACCCCGTCAAGATCGCCGCCGCCCTCCAAGCCTTCACCCTCATGTTCCCTCCTCCCCCCACCCGCACCGCGCCCACCATCACCATCACCGCCTCAGAAACCCCAACAAATACAACCACAACAACATCAACATCATCAACCTGGCACACCGCCCTCGGCATATCCGTCCCCTCGGGCGTGCCCGACCAGCCACTCACCTCCGCCAGCACGCTGCTCGGCGCGCAGAACCGCGCCGCGCGCGCGCGGGAGCGGGAGCCGGGGGCCGATTACTGGGTGGGGATTGAGGGTGGGGTGGACGTTGACGACGCCGCGTCCGGGGACAGGGACGGGGCGGGGCCGATGCAGTCGTTTGCGTGGGTGGTCGTGTTGGGGCCAGGGCCGGGGCCGGGGCGGGACGGGAACGCGGGGGTGAGGATGGGCAAGGCGAGGACGGCGACGTATTACCTCCCGCGGGAGACGGCGGCGCTCGTGCGCGGCGGGATGGAGCTGGGGCATGCGGACGAGGCGGTGTTTGGGCGGAAGAACTCGAAGCAGCGGAATGGGTCGGTCGGGCTGTTGACGGGGGATGTGGTGGATCGGAGGGGGTACTATGAGCAGGCGGTGGTGCTGGCGCTGATTCCGTTTCGGAATGGGGCGCTTTCTTTTCATTGAACTCCGTCACATCTGGTCACCAGAGAAGATCATCAAGCGCAGCACGAACCTCCTTTTCCAACTGAACACCAGGGTCGAAACCCTGAGAGGAGGGAAACGCATTATCCTTCGCCTTGTCCCGCAGGAACGAGGAGTATTACCCTAGACATGGCTCTCTCTCTCTCTCTCTCTCTATCTCTCTTTCTTTCTATCTGAAAGAAGATATATCTGATCGATCGCTCATCAGATTCGCGATAACCCCGGCGCCGGCATACCCAACCTGCAAATTACCCTCAGTAACTCATCAAATCTGGAGCACGTCAGTTAGCATCTGCATGTGAATCCATCGCCGACAATGGCAGAGTTGACTCACCCCTCCCAAACAAGCCCCGCTTGGCCCAATCCATAGCCATCAGCACCCGCGTCCTAAAGCTCACGCTCTGTGCAAAGTAAATACTCCTCCACGCATACACAGCCCACAGCCCGCCCGCCAGCCCCCTGCCCTGGCCGAGGTCAAACACGGCCGAATTCCCCACGTACGCCAGGCTGCCAAGGTGCTTGTACTCGAAAGCCTTGTACACCGCGGCATCCACATCCCCCTCCACAATCTCGTTCGCTTTCAGCCCGGGCGCCGCTCTGGCCAGCTTGTTGAACTTGTGCGCGAGGTACTGCCCCTGCTGGTGGGCGCGCTGCGCCGTGGCCGGCAGGCTGGTCAGCTTGCTGTCAATCTGTTTCAGCAGCTCGTGCAGCTCGCCAAACTCGAGCGTGCCCGACTGGTCGCGGTCGTACTCGGCAAACAGCTTGTCGACGCGTTTCAGGTGGCCTATGGCCTGCGGGAAGCGCTTCTTGACCTGCTCGGCCACGCCGCGCCAGTCCGAGAAGCGGAGCTGCAGGTTTTCGGGGTCTGAACCGTGCTTCCAGGCCACGCTGCGCAGGAAGGTGACGATGTGGTCGGCCACGTTGTTTTGGACCGTCGCGCAGTCGCCAATGGCGTAGACATCGCCCAGCGGGGTGCCGTTGAGGCGGAGGTGCGTGTCGGTTTCCAGGGCGTGGCGGTTCGTTTGGGCGTTGGCCAGCTTCTTGGCGAGGCGCTTACAGAACTCGTTTTGCGAGACGCCTGTTGACCAGAGGCAGAAGCCCATGGGAAGTTCTTTGGTCACGACCTTTCCATTTCCATCCTTCTGAGTGAATACGATGGTGTCGGGACGGACTTCACTCACGCGAGAGTTGGTCAGGACTTCGACCTGGTCGCGCGCGAACCGGTCCTCGGCGTACTTGGATAGCGTCTCGTCGTACGTGTTGAGGATGTGGTCGCGGCTCTGGATGAGGTGGACCGAGATTTCGTTTCGTAGGAGTCGAGGGAAGAGCTGGATCAGGTCCTCGTTGAGCAGATCAAAGAGCTCGGCAGCGAACTCGACCCCGGTGGGTCCGCCGCCACTCACGACAAAAGAGAGGAGGCGCTTCCGTTCGTCGTCGGTCGTCGTCGGGAGACAAGCAAGTTCCAAGTTATGGATGATCTGGTTCCGAATCTCCCGAGCGTCGTTGATGTCCTTGAGAAAGTGGCAGTGTTCCAAGCCCTTGACGCCGTGCGGATTTGTCACGGATCCGACGGCAATCACCAGCTTGTCGTACGGAACATAGAACCTCCGCTCGTTGCCGTCGCAGTCATTCTGCGATACTTCAATCAGACGCGCAGAAAAGTCGACATCCTCGGCGCGGGCGCGGAGAAAGTGGCCACCCATACTGTGGATGATCCTCCTGATGGGCTCAACTAACGACCGTAGCCCGAGTGTGCCCACCGTTGCGGACGGCAGCATCGGTGTGAATAGGAAATAATTGGTGGGCGAGATGACGGTGACGTGGTAGCTGTCGGTCGCCAGCTCTTTCAGCAGCGCAACGCCGCCCCAGCCGCCGCCGAGTATCACTAGCCGGGGCTTGTCTTTTACCTTGCGCATCTCCTCCGAGTCGTCATCGTCGAGGTATGATTCGAGGATCGGGAGGTTCTTGGGACCGCCGCGGCGGGGATTGATAGCGAGGGCCGAGACGTCAACATCGACCTGGCTGGGGTGCGAGCGGTAGGTCGACGCATCGTAGAGGAAGAAGCCGACCACGCCGATGCCGACTAACAGCACTGAGCTGCCAAACCACGCGGCCGCGCGGTAGCCAAAGTTTAGCAGCTTGGAGCTCCGTTGCGGAAGCGGCCTGCCGGACAATTGGCGCGCGAGCACGAGGCGCGAGGGAAGAACATGCCTCAACGGACTCCGACCTGCGAGCGCATTTTTGGCTTGTTGCGCAGTTGGCCCTGATCTGGTCGGCGCCCTGGTGAACAGCGGCTGAATCTGTATCCTGTTCCATTGGTTCCTGGCCGCCAAATGTGTACCCCGAGAGCCGAAACGCCCTGCAGCTTGTCGCGCTGCTCGACTGCCGAGCATCGTGACGGTGACGGATTTCGTTCGGCGTTGGACTGCCTGTGACGTCAATGGAGACGGCGCGTAGGAATGCTTTACAAAGCAATTAGGAGCTCATCAGAAAGAAAAGTGGTAGCGAGAGGACAGGACAGCAAAATTGGCGCAAGTAGAAGCTGTAGGAAAATAAATACACGGAACTAATAAACGAGAGTCGGAGCAAATTGAAGTGCAGATAATTCCGTACACGCCGGTGCTGCAGGTCGAGGAACCAGCGCAGCTTGCTACGTCAGTGAGTGCCCAGCTGGGTTGACATTGGCCTGCAGGGCTTGGCAATGGCGTGGGTCCAGGAGTCCACACCGGATCAGCGCCAGACGCACCGTGTGTTGTGTCAAATATACTGTGCGTTTGCGGTTTGTGAAACCCAAATTACGATGAAGTCGCCACATAATCCACACTGTGCAGCGCAGCTGTTCCAGGGTCCCACGACTAGGGATGCCCGCCTGCAGTCCGGAACAGCCGTGCCGCTTGTTGGGGCTTATTGACGGCCTGGAAAAGGGGTCAACGCTACCTTTAAAATATCCTTCAGTGAGACGACCATCAAGCAGTGCCCGATACCAGAAGTAGATGCAGGATATATCCGGAATGCCAGTTTCACAGAGCTACACGACGGACAAATGAGAACGCCTGGCTATGCACATCCCCCGTCCCGACGACCGTACGCCCCCCAAGGCAAGCGATGACTAGCACCGGAAATACCTCCTCTCAACCCATCTCTCCTCAATATCCCGCACCACATGCCCAACCACGACGGCCATCTCAGGAAACACCTTGGTCAGCCGGCGCAGGCCCATCCGCCCGGCGCTATACGTAACTAGCACGATCCGATCCGCCTGGACCCCGTGGTCAACCAGCACCTGCACAGCCATGAGCGCCGACCCGCCGCTGCTCATCTGTGCGTCGAGGAGCAGCACCGCCTCGTGTTTGTCAATGTCCTTGGGCAGCACCAGATAGTGCAGTTCGGGCTCGCCCGTCCGGACGTTGCTCTGGATGAGCATCCGACCCGTCTTGCAGTCCGTAATGCATCGGTGGAGGCCCGCTTCGAGGGCTGCGCCGCCGCGGAGGACAATGACCGCTGACACCTCGCCTTTGGGACGCAGTCCGTCGTAGCTGTTGCCGTGAGGGGTAGTGATGTTGGATGGGTTGAAAGGGATATTGTTGAGTGCCCTGTTTTGATGCTAAGCTTTATGCTGAACAGAAGGGGGGGAGAAGGGGGTGGGGGTTATGGTACGACGTACTCTTCCACGAGCAGGGCGCTGAGGCGGTCAAAGTAAAAGATAAAGTCCTCGCTGGCAGTGTCAATGTTGTGGATGATGGTGTTCATGCCGCGCATCTGCGATGTCTGGTTCATCACTGTCACCCTTTCCGAGAGCGGTTGGGACTCGGCTCCGATCTCTAGTTGTGTAAGTGCCGCGCGGTGGTGTGTCGACTTCTCGAGCAGCTTCTGCTTGATGAATTGCACGACCATGGCTACGGATTGTCAGAGTACCTCGCTTCGGTTTGGCACAAATCCACTTACTCATGGCAACATGGTTTTCGACACCCCGCGGCACGATAATGTCGGCAACATTTCGCTGAGGGTTGACATACTGCAGGCAAACGTTGAACGAAGCGTCCAGTACCAGATAGAGCGATGGGCACTTACCTTTTCGAAATTAGGCTTTACAAAAGTGAACCACTGTTTGATGATGCCCTGGATATCCCGACCGCGGTCTATTTGATCACGCAATACTTCCAGGATGTCAGTGTCTGCAGCAGAAGGTTGGAGGATGATGGGCATGTTAACGTACTCCTCCTGGAGAGGCAGGTATCTGCATCAGCCTCGCAGAAAATCTTGATCCCCAAGGTCAGCTTCGAAAATATTACGCGGAGAAACAAGTCAGATCACCTTCATGTCCATCAGTTCAAGAACTCTGGGGTCATAAAGAGCAAAGATGCCCTCGAGGATAAGGACATGCGGCGAATAAATGGAAGTTGTCCGGTCCATTCGCGCATGTTTCTCAAACGAATACACGGGTATTTCTGCACGTTTCCTACAATTCGAGGACGTCATCAGCCACGGCTATGTAGACTTGATGCTCGTCCATGTACTTACCCGGCTTTGAGATCACGCAGGCGTTCTACTAAGACATCAAAGTCTATGGCCTGTGGAGGATGAGCCTGGTGGGCTGGAATTATGGGGGGTGTGGGGAGTCCCTGGCTTACATCTGGCGAGTCAAAGTCGTATTCGTTTTGGAAGGCCTTTCTAGACGACTCGGCGTTCAGGCTCTTGTAAAACGAGTCCTACACGGAATAGAGACGAGTAAGCCTATCTCTTCTTTGTTCCCTCGCCAGGGTTGTCCATAAACTTACAATGGACAGAATGACAACCCAAGGCAGGTTTAGCTTGTTCACGATGGCGTGCGACAACGTCGACTTGCCCGAACCTGAGCTGCCAGCGACGCCAATGATACTGACATCGGCCCATGGCGGTGCATAATGGGCCCGCTTTGCAATAGTGCCGTCTGTCCCGGGAGCCGCCGCGCCGTTGAGAACGGCAGCCGACTCAGCGGTCTCGGAAACCGGCATGGTTGGATTGGGCGGTTGACAGGCGGGCGGAATACCTAATAACCCAAGCTGGAACGGGGTGTGTTGACGAGAGGGAGAGGGGCAGAGCGACAGGGCACGTCTTGGCGTTAACGTTAGGGAACCAGAACTTGACGAGTCGCGGTGCGCTGAGAGGAAACATATAAGGCAGCCAGCCCGAACTGCCTTATATTACTCTTCAAACGAGGTTGGGATCTCCCACTGATTTTGCTCCGTCTGATTTGTGCCCGTCAAAGCTGGGCCCATGTGAGCATGTGAGGCAGGTATGCAAGATCTGCCGTTTTAGGGTTAACTGTGCCAGCGTGGGCGCTGCGGGGCATCGTGAGGCACGCCGGGCGATTGGGTCCGCCCTCAGCTGACGAGCAGGCGCTAAACGCCCAGTGCCGCCTGGCAGCAAGAGTTTGGGGACGCAGCGGGACAAGGCTGGGGGACCCGCCTAGACTCCACCAGGTAGAAGGAGCTTTGACGCACTTTTCCGCTGCTCAGGTTTTGACCAAACTTCGTTCCATTCCGTCCCTCCACTTCTCTCCAGTCCACTTTCTCTTCAGTCTTTTTCTTTCTCCCGATTTTATCCATCAACTTCTACGTGCCAACCTAGGGTTGAGGCACATGGAAGTCAGATGTGAGGCAGCGCGTCTCCTCATTCAGGGACATGTCCACTTGGAACACAGCTCTTCTTGAGAGTGGCTTCGAAATCGATTCGTTATTTAAAGACGCGGTCTTTGCGCAACTTCACGAGAGTTCCGTCCGGATGGTATGCTCTTCTGACTTTCGAGCCCTATTCGCCGGAAATACACGCAGGAATGGCCGCGGATACTGACCTTGGTGTCTTGCGACAGAATTCCTCAACCTCCACCGCGACTCCTCTCCAACATGCCTTCGAGAAGCGGGCCGCCAACGTCAAGGCGCCCAAGAGGTAAGCGCAATTGCAATCCGTCCGCTGCCGTATTCTACCTATGGCGCGCCTGCATACACAAGAACGGCAAAATGATGATTGCGTATCAATGGGAATCTCTCTGAAAATTCCGTGTAGAGAAACTGCAACATTTTGTTAACCCTGATTGCCTACCCCCCACCATCATATTGTTCGGACCGCCTGTTTTTTGCGCAGTGTTAACTTTCGGGCTAGCGATATCAATGCTCTAATTCTCGACTATCTGACGATGGAAGGGTACCCCAAGGCTGCCGCCAAGTTCTGCAAGGAGGCCAACTTGCAACCGCAGCAGCCAGACTCTTCCATTCAGGCCCGACAGGCTATTCAGCACGCTATCCACAGCGGAGACATTGAGACGGCCATCGCGGCCTTGAATGATCTCGATCCAGAGGTATGTTGTTCTTTTTTTTTTTCCTGGTTTTTTTCCTGGTTTTTTTCCTGTCATCTCAATTTTGCGATGATTAGAACACGAGTTTCAACATGCACCACGCATAGGCTTCGGCCCGTGATGAGAAACAACCACTAACATATGAGCAACAACCGATACTCTCTTGTTTTCACGGTCGCTTCCATGAGATCTCGGGCTAACATGCCACCAGTTACTGGATAAAGACCCAGGGCTACACTTCTCACTGCTTCGGCTGCAGCTGGTTGAGCTCATCCGGCAGTGCAACGACGGCGATATTACACCGGCCGTGGACTTTGCGACTCGAAAGCTGGGTCCTCGGGCGGCTACGAACCGTGACTTCTTGAGTGACCTGGAAAAGACCATGTGTTTGATCATCTTCCCGCATGATAAGCTCAAGCCAGAGCTCGCAGCGCTGCTCAGCTCAGATTTGCGCCAGAACACTGCGGCCCAGGTCAATGAGGCCATGTTGGTGCGACAGAATCAGCGTAGGGAGGCTGCCATCCGCCAGCTCGTGCGCATGCGGGCGTGGGCTGAGACTTCAGCTCGGTCTAAAAACAAGGATTTGCCCGCATCTATCGAACTGGGTCTCAATGCGGACAACATGGATGCGGACAACATGCAGTATGAAGGTGGCCATGAGCCGATGATTACGACATGAGTAATGTTACGATGATGAGGATAGGAGACTATGGGCATCTCGGGTATGACTAAGTATCAGCAGGGTTTTGGGCGTTAGGAAACGGCACCGCTGGTGGGGCCCGGAAATGGTCACCGCTTTGGGATGGGTTTGGTGTTTGGGCATTATGGGCATTATCATGGCAGTCCTGTTGGTGTAAACGGGTTGGAATGGATACGCATGCTGGTAAAGGCATCCGGGCTGTTGGGGTTATACCCACAAATCACTCGCGTAATAAGCATGGTTTTTGCGTGACGAATGACTTGCAAGCTGAAGAGTTCCCTGGCATTCTATGAACTGAACGAAACCTCTGCGAACACGATATGTACAAGCCTACTCTGGCCGCCTTCGGCTCCGCTTTACTTGGTCCGGATGTGCTTGAGCTTGCCCGGAGAGTACAGAAAGTTGTTGGCGTAGGCCTTAGGCGTGAACCTGCGCTCATTGGGCTCCTGGACAAAGTACTCGTAGCCTTGCTTCTCGGCAAAAGCAATGGCGTCCTCCTTGCTCTTGAAGAACATCTGGGTGCCCTGCACGGCGTCCGCCGAGGACTGCCAGCCCATCAGCGGGTTCTCCCACCGGTGACCCTTGCCCAGCACGTCCCAGTCCATCCGCCACCGGCTGGAGAGATGCTCGCCTGATTGCGTGGCGGGCTTGGTCGGTTTGTAGATGCTATTGCGGGAGCGGACGGGTTAGCTGGATGCACGATAATGTTGTCTGGGGGAGGAGGGAGTCATACCGGACTGTCCTGGCTTGCATCTCCATTGGTGCGCCGGAGATTAAACCCGCGGGAAGGATGTTCTCCTCGCTGCCGTCCTGGACGTGCTTCGGGACCGGAGTGAAGGTACTGGAGGCAAATGTCAGATGCGGTCGATTGAATTATCAGTTGAAACGGTGTTCGTACGAAGTGGCCATATCAATGGGCACGCTATAGTCGGGCGCATTCCGCGGAAGCGTGGCCATCGGCGACGTCTCCTTCTTGGCCTGGTCCGTCTTGACTGGGACAGAGGTCGTCGAGCTTTCGTAGCGTCGCGCCGCGGGGAGGATAGCTGTGCGGGCGTGCGCACTGCGCAGCAGCCGCGCTGCCGAGGCGGTTGTTCGTAATGAGGACATTGCGGCAAACCCCTCTGTTTCGGTAATTGGGTGGTCGCGGGTGCAGACGGCCGAGGGTTCGAGCTCCGACAACTGCAAGAGCTTGGTGAATCTTGGTTGGTGAGGCCATATCGAGGCTCTGACGGCTTGCTCCAATTGCGTGCCCCACACTGGCGTGTATGATTGGCCAGTCGGGAACAACCGCGCGCAACAACATCTAGCCGACGAGGGTCGCTGCGGTTTTCCCGCTCCATCTTTAACAGCTCAAATCCCTTGAACAACCACTCACCCCAATTGAGCCAGACCCGCGAACTGAGCAGCTGGGGACCTGTCTGCTTTGGCCTTCGCCTTTCGAATCGACTTTTCGACAAGTTTGCGAGCGCGCGCGACGCACTTGACCAAAATGAGCTACGTCACCCGCCGGGCGCTTTCGACGCTCATCCCGCCCAAGGTAGGCCTCTGGGAGCTCGCTGGAACCCTTGAAATGGCTGCTGATTGTTGGACTTAGGTCGCTTCCCCGAAGGTACGTGTTTGCGGTCCAGTTTCGCCCTTTGGCGAGTCCCCGAACTGTCCGGACTTCTCGAGATGGATAAAGCTGCTTCGGTCATTGGAAGAGCGAGAAGGATGGGGGAATGCCTTCGCAGGCCGGAAGATCACGATTGGAAGAAGGGAGCTTGAATAGAGCTACTGGCTAACTGGGCAATGCAGGCCATTGGTGCTGCCCCTGATGCGCTCCGCATGCAGCGCGTTGTCAACTTCTACGAGAAGCTTCCCCGCGGAGCCGCCCCCGCGGTCAAGGCCACCGGCATTCTCGGCAGATATCAGGCCAAGCACTTTGGCAAGAACCCGACGGCGAAGCGTATGTGGCCAACATGGGATCCGAAGTTGATGAGTTGAGAGAGGCAAATGCTAATGGGCTTTAGCCATCATTCACGCCATCGTCCTCCTGCTCGTTGTCGGCTATGCGCAGAACTACTACTTCCATCTTCGTAAGTTTGGGGCTCTGAACTGTTGGATTCACTGTGAGAAGGTCCCTAACCAGTCTCCCAGGCCACCACAAGAACAATGCCCACTAAGCGGGAGGCAGGAGAGCTTTTCGACTTGGCAACGACCCAGGCGTGTACATAACTGTTTCCTAATAGACAGGGTGCCTAGCACGCACTACAACCAAGTTCTTTTGTTCTAATTGCCTCAATGTCATGACATGCTCTGCCTCGCGATTAGGGGAAACGTGCATGCAATGCAATGATCCCGGATGATTTTACTTGGCCCAGCACCGAATGCTATCTCAGTCGAGGTTCGGACTCAAGACTCGGTGAAAGTTTTACAGAGATAGAAAAGCTAATATCTCGTCGAATTCGATTGACTTACTCATCTCTGGGTTGGGTCTTGCTATCATTGGGACGGTTTTCTGGCACAATAACCGCCCCATGATGCAACATTACTTTAAGCTGATCAACCTGCGGATATTAGTCTCGGGTCTGCCGAAAGCTAAACACCATAGGTTTGTCGCAAATCGGGACAACAACCCGAGTCCGAGTCCCTTGCTGAGCCCCGGTGCATAGAGAACATGATTCGGATGGCAATTGAGAGCAGCTTGTTCGGCCCGAGCTCTGTTAAGCGGAAGCATCAAGTATTGTCAGCCTTTTTTTATTTTGAACAATAGATCACGTTTTTGTAACATTGAGGCATAGTTATTACGATTCAGTCGCATCAGAGCACATTCCTTCTTTCTGGAGCACTGCCTACCTTGTAGCACGAGACTCAAACGGACGCAAGGGTGACTGAAGGCTGCGAGTGGTGGGCAATTTCCGCGCTAATCCCAAAGCAGCACCCCTGCCAGCTCTGACCTCTGCCAACCGTCCCCAAGTTGTCAGTCCGTTCGGCGAAAAGACGTCGAGCCAGCCGCATCGCCTCAGAGGACATCAACTCCTGCAACCTTCCCCCCCCCCTCCGACTCCCGAAACTCGTCCCTTCCCTTTCCTTTCTTTCCCACATTACCGACACCCGACCCAGAGGTATCTCCATACCTGGGCTATCACAACAGATTTTAAGGAGAAGGAGGTGAGTCCCCACATTTTCGCGGAGCGTTGCACAGCCAAGTCTGCGCCAGCCATCGCCATTCTGGCCAGAGAGGCAGCAGGATTTGCAGCTTTTATTTATGCGCTCCGTGGCTCTATCAAGAGCTTGATTGCTGACTGGATATCGTTGTTTTCGGCAATAGATAATATCACGCTTACCTCCTCGATACCCCGCGACTAGGAACACGCGCAAACGATCAATCGCTCGCACGTTCGATCGCAAACGACCCGATAACCGTAGGATGGCAACTGAGTCACCCAAGCAGCGATCCGATGAAGCTACTCTGACTTCTGCCGCCGAGCTCGTAAGCTTTGCTTTCTCATTCCGTAGGGACGCTTATTTGGGATCCGTGCCGCTGACTGAAGATGCCCCGCGTCGCCCGCAGACAATCCAGATCGACACCGACTCGCAAAATGTCGACCTCAACCGACCGCATCTAAACGGCGATGCTCCCGCTTCCGCCACGGACGAGTTTGAGAACAAGCACATTTCCGATATCGTTGATGACCTGGTGAACTCGACAGAAGTTAGCATTAGCGGAGGATCAGACAACGAAGCCGCCAAATCCGATGCTTCCAAGAGCAAAGACAAAGGCAAGGGTCGCACTTCGTCGGCTGTAAAGAAGCCCGCATCTTTCAAGGCGATCAATGTCAACAAGACTTTCCTCACGGCCAAAGGCTCTGTTCCCGGCACTCAGCCGAGGACGAGCGAGAAGACCCCGCCGACAACGAGCGTCTCACCCGCCCCTACCGGAACCCTGAACACCACACGGCCCAGGCTGGTTGCCAAATCTGGCAGCGGCCTGATCACGAAGGGATCCGGCACAAACGGGGCAAAATCAGCCCCCGATGCGAGCGCTGTCTGGAACAAGAATCGACGTGAGCAAACGAGCGCTGCGGCTGTCCCCAGGTGATTGTGACGTGACGGACCACTGACGCGGAGAATAGCTGTTCCTCCACCGGAGCCGAAGAAGTATACCGACGAAGAACTGAAGAAATATGGAATTCACATGGCGACGCGACTCCACCCTGACGACGCCAAGGGCCAGTCCAACTGGGCCGATATCGATGATGATGACGATGACTGGGACCCGGATACGATCACTTGGAAGGACGGCACCAAGATTGCCATCGCCCCTACCGAGGAGCCCACGCCCCCTCCTCCAGAACCGGCGGCACGACCAGCGCCAAAGGAGAATGTCCTCGTGGAGAAAGCCAAGGTAACGGCAGTGCCCAGTGCACCGCTGTCGGTCAAGCCTGGTGTTCTTGCATCTGGAAAGGGGCTAGTGTTGAAGGGCGCGCCCGAAAAGCCGACTCTAGTTGCGAAACCCCCGGCTCCGCCTACACCGGCCAAATCGCCATGGGCACCTCTCCCGAAAATCGAGAAAGTTTCGCCGATCGCGGCGGATGCACCGGCCCAAGTCGGAACAAGATTTCCGCCAAAGGATGCCTCCATGCACCAAACACAGAGTCAGCAGCCGCCCAAGGAGATAGCGGCCGACGACTTCAGCAGGGCGCCTTGGCGGGATGGTGCTCCAGGCGCCAACAGGGAGCTCTTCAACTCACAATCCGGCCGCTACGAGCCAGTTCACGACCGTCGCGGTCCGATGCGAGCGGAGCCTTCGTACGGCCGGCAACCGGCAGTCATGCAGCGACCGCCACACCACGAGCAACAAGCGCCCATGGACCACCCGGGGGCATTTCAAGCGGGCAGAAACAACGAGCAACAGCCCCCCTATGGGCGGAGACGCGGATCTTCCAATGTTAGTGGCGGAAGCGGTAGCTGGCAGCGACTCAAGAATCCGGAGCACCCTCTCCCCCCGCACGAGCTCATTAATATCCGTCGCGGATCCATGACTGGAGGAAGCGATGGGCCCGCTTCGCCGAGGGACTTCTCGCCATCCGGCCTTCAAGGAGGACCGCGCCATGGCCAGCCATGGCAGCCCAGAGCTTCGCCTGGCACTATCCATGCGACGCCCTACCACCAGGGCCCGCCCCCCCCCCTTCAGCCGTCCCCATCGGCTGTTGCAGCGGTTCCTGTTACCGAAGACGACTATGAGCTGCAGAAGAGACTGATGCGGGAGCGCCGGGAGCTCGCCATGAGGCGTCGTCAGGAGGAAGAAGCAAGAGAAGAGGCAGCGCGGAAGGAGCGGATTCGCTTGAAGCTTGAGGCCTTGGGCCCCGCCCCGGAGTCGAACAAAGCCAAGAAGGCGGCCACCAAGGAACAGGCCCCGACTCCTACACAAATCCAGCCGCGCGAGACTACCGCACCTGAACATCCGGCAGCAGATCCACAAGCGGTGGAAAAGGACGTGCCCGGGGCGACCGTGTCTGACTCGTCCAAGCAGACCGTTCCGCCTCCAAATGGGCCGTCTGCGCAGAACCCCCCGCAGCCCGATAACATCGAGTCGCAACCGCAAGCACCTGGCACCAGCCATTCCCAGCCGTGGGTACCTGCATCAAGACAACCCGATCGGCACCCAGCGGTTTGGGGCCCGCAGACTTCTGCGAAGAACGTGTGGGCTGCTCCGCATAATAACCGGACCCTCGGAAATGGCACTTTTGCTGCTGACATCGGGACATCGCAGCTTCCCGCAGGACCTGGGCCAATTGCACCCCCAAGCAGCTCCCGCCCTGCCGCTCCACCGCAGGCTGGCATGGCTCCTGCTGCACGACTGCCGCCAATTGGGCCCCCGAGGCAGCCGCAAGTGTCCAGAGGCACGGGCGACCGCGAGGGGAAGGACAACCCTTGGGCTGCGGCTGTCCGACTCAACGACGATAAATTCTCGGAAATGCTCAACAATCAATACGACGAGCGGGATCGGCGACTGCAAGCAGAAGGCCGTACGCTGGCTGACATCCAACCCGCCATCAAAGACACCTGGCGCCCCACAAAGGTCGACGAGACCGGTGCGCGCACTGAAGCCGCGGCTAAACAGACGCTCCAGATTGGGCAAGAAAACCCGTGGGCAACTTCAGTCGAGTCGAAGCCGGTAGCCTCGCAAACAGCGCCCTCCGTATCGAGCGGTGCCCCGTCCGAGTACAGCCAACTTCCCCAAGGAACCGTACCCGGTCGCGATATGGCGGCGGCATCGATGCTTGCCGCAAAGACGGCGGCGGCGCAAGGCAGGGGCTCGCGTTTCTTCCCGTCTCGCGATGCCCGCCACGAGACCCGCGACATCCGTCTAGAGGCCAGCGCCGAAGCTCTACGCCACGATTCCCCGTCCCCCCCCCCCCCTGATATGGTTGGCCACCCCGCTTTTGACGGCGACGCAACTCACCCGCATGTTTCGTTACCGCGGCCGCAGCCCGTCGTTCGACTTCCTCCTTCGGCAGCGGCAGAGTCACAGACGAGCGCGCCCGAAGCGAGCAAGGCTCCAGTCAGTCAATCGAGGTCCCAGGGTCCAACCTTTGCATGGGCTGCGCAGCCGGCGTACAAGGAACCAGACACGGCGCCGCGTGGCCCTACCCACAAGCCAGACAATTCGTGGCAGGCCAAGATCGATAATCTCTTGGGCGGGCGGAAGGTGCATCCGTCGAGAGCTGCGACGGCTGATATTCGTGCCCACCAGCAACATCACGAGCCCTCGATGCTTAGCCCGTCGTCGCCCTCGTTTGAGATGTATGGGTCTGTCACCACCAAGGTGATGGCTGAGGAATGTTTCGAGGAGCAAGAAATGGGGTCGGTCCCCCCCATCCGCTTGCCCAAAACGATACCGGAAATGGCATGGCAGCCCAGCCCGACACCGAAGCCTCTCAGCAAGAAACTGCATCCTGTCGTGGTGAGCGCGGACGCCATCAGCTTCCCCGTCGACGTGTCAGGGGCTGGGACAGTGTGGCGCGTATGCATCCCCGGCAAGGAGAGCAAGAGTATCACGATCCCATTTGGCCGGACCCGCAGCAATCCGCGCCGCGGGGGCCAGCGCGGTGGTCGGCATAGTTCGTCGACTCAGCACAGACAGGGCAAACCCCGTGAGGCATCTTCCTCATACTCGGGGGAGCAAGGTACCAGCACCTCCGGATCCAACCCTTCACACGGCAGGAACCATCGAGGCGGCTACCGAGGACGCGATAACTGGTCGCGCAATGCGACACCTCAAATCCAGACGTAAAACAGCTCGACCGCCTGTCGAAAGCGCGGACGCTCGATGACAGGAAACAGGAGTTGGAGTTTTGTTTAGCTCGCTTGGCACAGCTCGACCGTCACTCCTAGCACGGCAGCGTTTGTGCACAGCAACACGGGAGCCTGTGCACGACTCGGAAGGCCGTCGATCTACTATATTTCGATACCGCTGCTCGAATGCCAGCAGTAGTGTACTAGTTTTCGATTTTTTTTTCCTCTTTCCTATTTCCTTGGCCTCGGGGCTGCCTCTGGCTGCTTCTCTGGTCGCTTGCGGCAAACCTGGTCTGTCTCATCCTGGTCCAGAATATTATTAACAAGGGGCGGATGTGGGAGGTGGGCTACGGGCTCGCTTATCCCGTACAACATGGCGCGCTCTGGAATCAAAATCAGGCGCATGAATCACACAGTTAGGCGCAGTTTTGAACGAGATACGGACGGAAGTGGAACGGGACCAGGAGGTGGAACAGAGCAGGGCTCTCGGTTGCTCGTACTTGCATTTCGCAACGATGAACAATGACCAGCGACTAACCGAGTGGACGGGACACGATGGATGTCTTCTGTCTCACCTCTCTGAGATAGACCGGAGAAGCAAGGATACTTCTCATATTGACGCGGGTGATGGATGGCTTTGCCTGCCGCATCATGACATGTGTGATGCTGGAGATGGGCGGGGCAGCACGAACAGGCGGGTTGGCTGCGCAATTCACAGTTTAGTGGCTCTACAGTCTCTCGGACAGAAACATATCAATGATCAGACCCTCCATTGTGTGTCTTGTGAATTGTTGATGTGGTGAAGAGAGATAGCTGGAGATGTGTGAGTTTATTTTGTGCGCTGTCTGTTGTCAACATTTCAAGGGTTCTTGCCAGGCCACAGGGAAATCTTAGTGACCGAGTCTCGGGCTAGAGTATATAAAACGCATTACTTTTCAATGCTTGTGCAAAGAATTCGAACAGGACAAATATTGCGGCGACCGTTCCAAGGTTGAGCCTGCCCCTGAGTGGTAGTTTGTGTGCCACCAACTCCGTTGCCCCGCAAGTTTAAGCCGCTCCAACTCCGACTCCAATTCCCATCACGCTATTTACAACAGCAGCACTACTAGTGCTCCATCACAGAATCTCACTAGTGACCGGATAGGACGACAAATGTTCACTCTCCGCCAAGCAAACCATCGCCAGTTTATTCTTACGCAGAAACTTCCGCCCTCACTATTTCACCCCCCCACAAAAATTCCCACCCCTCCTTTACATTTTCGCTCACGTCGATCGCATCCCTCCTCCTTCCCGTCCCGAGTCCCATCTCCCGCCATGAATGCCACCGCTGCAACCAGTACTCCTCCCGAGATCGACTCGGACAGCAGCCCCAAACACAACGCACCAGAGAAACCAGCACCACCCAAAAAACTGATCAACCTGCTCCGCGGCTGGCCGGCCCCAAGTCTCTTGCCCGCGTCCGACCTCCGGTCCGCGGCGGACTATGTCCTCGCCGACCGGGACATTGCCGTCCCCGTGCTGCAGTACGGCATTGACCCCGGGTATCAGCCGCTCCGGGAGGAGCTGGCGAGGTGGCTGACGAGGGTTTACCAGTACCGTCCCGAATCGGGTTCGCCGTCCGGGTCGGGTGGCGATGGCCCCGGGATAAACGCAGACGAGATTGCCATCACCGGCGGCGCGAGCCAGAGTTTGGCGTGTCTTTTGCAGTCGTTTACTGATCCGGGGTTTACCAGGGCGGTGTGGGTGGTGGCGCCGTGTTACTTTATGGCGTGTCCTATCTTTGAGGATTCCGGGTTTAGGGGCCGGTTGCGGGCGGTGGGGGAGGATGAGGGAGGGATTGACTTGGGGGCTCTCGAGCGGGGGTTAGAGGAGGACAGGCTGAAAGGCGGGGGGGATGTAAGTCCCATCCATGATTCTCAGGCACTGGGGGTATGGCTCTTTTCGGAGGTGAGATACCTACTGACCCTTCCAGGACCACCACGCCTTCAAACACCCCTACCCCGACCGCAAACTCTACCGCCACGTCATCTACCTCGTCGCCACCTGCGCCAACCCCTCAGGCAAGACCCTCTCCCTCGCCCGCCGGGAGAAGCTCATCCACCTCGCGCGAGAATACGACGCCCTCATCATAAGCGACGACGTCTACGACCTCCTCCAATGGCCCGTCTCCACCCCCTCCTCCTCCTCCTCCTCCTCCTCCTCCTCCTCCTCCTCCTCCTCCTCCTCCGCCCCGTTACCCTCGGGACCATTACCCCTCCCCGCCTCCGCGCCGCTGCCCCTCCTCTCCCAAATCGACGCCCGCCTCCCGCCCTCCCGGCACAACCCGCCCAACAGAAACTTCGCCCACGCCGTCTCCAACGCCTCCTTCTCCAAGCTTGTCGGCCCGGGCATGCGCACGGGGTGGATCCACGCCACGGCGGACTTTGCGCACGGGTTCTCGCTGACGGGGACGAACCGCAGCGGCGGGGCGGCGAGCCAGTTTGCGGCGGCCGTTGTGTGGCGCATGCTCAGCACGGGGGACCTGGAGCGGCATTTGGACGCGGCGGTGAGGCCGGCGCTGCGGAGGAGGCACGCGCTGGTTGTGCGCGAGGTGGAGAGTGTGTTGGGGGCTTTCGGGGTGCGCGTCTGGACGGGGAATGGGGTTGCCGGTGCGGGGACGGGTGAGGGAAAGGGGGATGAGGAAGGGGGGGAGTTGTTGTTTGGGGGTTATTTTGTCTGGTTGACGCTGCCTGGGGGGTTGGATGCCGCGGCGGTTGCGGAACGGGCGAAGGAGGAGGAGGAGCTGGTGGTTGCGCCGGGGAGGCTGTTTGAGGTGGCCGGGGACGAGGGGAATGCGAGGTTCCCGAGCAACGTGAGGTTGAGCTTTTCGTGGGCGGATGAGGACGATATTGTTGAAGGAGTGGAGAGGCTAGGAAGGGTGCTGAGGCGGATGCTGGATGGCGAGGACTCGGAGGCGCGGGGGGAGGGAAATTTGGCGGGAGAGGGAGAATTCAAGTAGAAAGGAGCGGCGTGTCAGTGAGACGATTGAGAAATCGGTTGGTTTGTCCAGCCTGCATTTCAGTTGCCGATAGCCCTGTCGGGCATGGACCAGCCCTACGTCTCTCTGTATTTGGAAACGCTGTCAACTGTACAGTACATAACTTTGGTCTGCGCTGTATTCGGCGAGGCTTGCAAGCCCTCTCTGTCTGGTCTTGAGCGGCTGCCCGTCTCATCTGCCCATCCGGGCCCGCTCGACTCTGTCTGTGCCCGCACGCATCCACCCAGAGCTGTCCATGGTGTAGCTGGCAGGTAGTTTGGAAGCTCTGCGTCGCAGTGGCCCTCAGGCGTAGGGTTCCTAATGCGGAATTCCTCCGATAACTCGAGGTAATATCCTGCGATGGGTTCCGCTTGACCGTGAACGCGCGAACCGGGGTCCTGTTTCACCCATCAAGAAGACCAGACCCCGAACATGGCGTTCCAAGTCGGACGTCGGCGTGTATGGAGTGTCAGCGTAGCGTAAAGCAACGCCAATCGCCGCGGCCTCAATCCTTCTTGGGCCGAGGCGCCGGATATGAGTGGATCTATCGACATGGTCAGCCATAGGAGGAGAAAAGTCTCGCAGAAGACAACAAAACGTACCTTCTCAGCAAGCGCTAACCACTCCTCCACTCCCCTAGAGTAGGGGTCGGCAGAGGCATCCACAGCCGTCTCGTGCCCCCAGATAAGCATCTCCTCGAACTCGGCCTCGACCTGCAGCGAACCCTGAGGCGTCTCGGCCTCAAGGTCGATGACCTCGGCTTCCCCCGCGGAGTTGGGCAGCTCCTCGGCCGTAGATGCAACCGCAACCACACCGCGGTACCCCTCGGGCAGCTTCACGCTCTTGCCTTGCAGCTTGCGGCCCCGGAAGTATGCCGTGGCGGTGTCGTCTAAGCACGGCAATGCAAGGAAGTGGTGAGTATGCTTGATTTTGTACGTCAAGAAGGTGCCAGGTCTCAGCCATACCTTGGCCATTTTTGGGTTCCCAGAAGGATCGAACTGGGTCGACGGCGCCGTTGTGGTGGACGCGGCAGGGGAGGAGATGCGGAGTGGTCTTGGGAGTTTCGCCTTTTGGCGTCGTCGCCGACTTGAGATTGAGCATCGTTTGTGACATTTTTGGCGGTTTTTGAAGAATAATATGGCACCAAGGTGTTTTGTTCGCGGTGGCATCCGGTTTGTATGATGTATGAGATGTTCTTCGTGGTGGGTTGAAACTTGAAAGAGACTCGCGGAGATATGGGACGCGTAGTCAGTGCCAAGCCTGAGTTTAAGTGGGTGGAACATGGTCGACGCGACACTGCACAATCAACCCCTGCTTTGCGCCAAGCAAAAAGCTGCGATTGGTCGCATTGCTAACTCCCAATGACTCCCTGCCAGTTCCCCCGCCATGCACGAAAGCTAGGTAGACACCACCCCTCAGATTCAGAAGCCCAATGGCGGTGCGCAGTGAGGACAGGACAAAATGGTTGCTCGACGCTCCGTCTCGAGGCTGAGGCTGAGCCGCCCCTCCATTTCCAACCCTACCTGACCTCTTCACTACAAATATAACATAAAACAATAATGCCGCTTTCAACTGTGCGTGCCTTCCCCCTTTTCTGAACAAACGACCATCAACAGCCAAACCACTCATTGCTCTTTCCCAACCAACCTACCTACCTTACCTAGCAGGTACCTTAGGTTAAATTTGCGTTATGATGCTAGAATAACTGTCATGGACCCCATCAGCGCGCTTTCCGTAGCGGCAGCTGTCGTCGCTTTCATCGACTTTGGAGCCAAAGTTGCCTCCTCTGCCAAGTTTGAAGTCCGGTCCAGCGCCACGGGCCAGCCGGCCGTAGCAGTCAGGCTGGCTGCCTCTTCCACCCACCTCTCCTCTCTGGCGTCGACAGCGAGGGACAAGGCAAAAGCTCTTGGCTTGAGCTACCCTCGACAGGCCGAGTCCTTCGAACACCTCGCGGCCGAGTGCACCAATGTGGAGAAGAAGCTCAAGGATGCGCTGGGCCAGTTGGCGGTGAACCCGACGAGTAGAATGACGAAATGGGGATCGATTTTCGTTGTGGCCGTTCGCAGCGTATGGCACGAGAAAGACTTCGAGGAATGGGATAGACAGCTCGGCAGGATCCGTGATCAGGTGATGATGAATGTCCTCATGTGTTTGTGGTGAGTCCGGCGTGAGCTCTCTCCCGATGTGACGTCTCGAGAGACAGAAGACTTGACTGCAGAGTAGGGACGAAGCAAAGAAGACGAGCAGCCAGACGGAGCATATCCTTCAGACGGTCAACCGCATTGAGACGGCCATGGAGGCAGTGGAGGTGGACTTCAAGCGCATCGAAGCAGGCCACCAGTTGTCCAAGCACGCGGGACAAACGAGGCTGAATGCTGCCATGTGGGCGTCAACTGGGCTGATTGATGTCACAACGGACCCGGCGCCGGCCGCGCTCCCTTCATATACGCCCTTGCCTATGGATGAAACGCTGGAAGGTCCTGGCACCGCGGCCAGGCCGTCGTTCTTGCAAAAACTGCTCCACAGCCTCCATTTCGGTGAGCCAGATCGCGCAAGCCAAATCAAGCCGGCTTTCCCCAACACGTTCAGGTGGCTCTTCGACAATGAGAGCGGGGATCTGGCCAGCAACAGAAGGGAGAGGCCCGAAATGGGCTTTCGTCGATGGCTGAGTTCCAAGCAACAGACGATCTTCTGGATAACTGGCCTGCCCGCGTCCGGCAAGAGCACCCTGATGAAGTTCATCACCACCCACTCTTCCCTTGGCCAACGCCTCCGTGAGTGGGCCGGCGAAGATAAGGTGCAGGTCGCCACATTCTACTTCTGGAGTCCAGGGTCCAAAGCCCAAAAATCACGCGTCGGTCTCCTCCGGTCGTTGCTGTACCAGCTGCTCCTCCAGAACCACGGGTTGGCTGAGGCGGTTGCTCCGAGGAGACGCTTCTTCTTCGACATTGCAGGCGATCAGGTCGACGATCCAGAGTGGGAGTGGACAGAGCTACGCGAATGCATTTTCCGACTTGCGACTCAACTGGAGAGCAAGAATATACGACTCGCTCTCTTCATTGACGGATTAGATGAATATGAAGGTTACGTTCAGGAGCGCCCCGAAACTCACCAACTGACCGACGAAATGGTTTCTCTTCTCTTGGATCTCAACTCCAAGTTCGGTGCGAAGCTCTGCGTGTCGAGTAGGCCCCTGAATTACTTCCGGGACAAGTTCCGCGGCAGCCCCTCCATAACCATGCAACAACTCACCCAACCCGACATCAATCTCTACGTTGGCCAACGCCTCCTGTCAAGTCCCGCAATCCAGGTTGCCAGAGAGATTGAGCCAGAAATCATCGACAAGCTGATTAGCGACCTGAAAACCAAAGCCCGAGGCGTCTTTCTCTGGGTTGTCCTTGTCGTCGAAGAGCTTCTCCTGACCGCTCAGGACGACCCCCGCAGTTCGACCATTCTCAGAGTATACAACAGTTTGCCCGACGACTTGAACAAGCTGTATGAGACCATTCAGGGCCAGATTAGCCCGGAGAAACAATGCCGTGCCTCTGTATTGTACCAGCTTGTTATGGAGTGGAAGAGGACCTGGAACAGTAAGATGGAGGCTGTCTTTCTCTGGCTTGCCGACCGGGAAGACCCAACCGCGCAGGATTACCCCGGGTCCATGACAAAATACCCCGGACCAGAGAAGCATAAGGCCATCGAAGAACAGACCATAAGGGTGGTGGAAGGATGCACTAGGGGAATTCTGCAGGTCTCGGATGCCGCAGGGGAAACAGGGCCGCGCACCATCGACTTCCTTCACCGGACGACTTACGACTGGCTTCGGGAGGCCAGCAATTGGGAGCGAATCCTTCATAATGGGCCCCCTGGCTACCAACCCATCATCCCCATCCTCGCTGTTCTGGTTAGCCACGTGCAGTCGATCGCCCACTTCAAGAAGTATTCCGTCCTCAAACAATACCTCGGCCGGATATTCATGCTGGCCGCTGAAGTCTCGGATTCACGAGAGGCTCGAGCCAAGCTAGTCGCCATCCTCGACAGGATAGACGTTCGATATCTCCGGGCCGTCGGAGACAAGTCCATATTCCTCCTGACCGCTGTCCCAACCGAGGGGAGAACGTGCGACCTAGACGCCATCACGTGGTCCGCCGCATGGGCTTGCCATCCCTATATCCGTGGGAAGCTGGAGCTATCTCCCTCTCCTCTCCCCATGACACCACCAAGGCCTTCGTTCAGCGCGTTCTTCCCAAGGAAAGGCCGGCCTCGCCATATATCGACCCTCGAAACGGCCATGTTGGGGTTCTGCTCGGACCTTAATCCGAAGACTGCGTGGTGTTATGAACAGAGGAAGCTAAATGCGTGGCAGGCGTCGCAAAGGCTGGAGACGATTAAGCTGCTGCTTGAAAAAGGGGCCAAGATTGAGGGATATATGAAAGAGGCGCTGAAGACAACGTTGCGGCACGCGCGCCCGCATAGTTCGGAGGCGGCGTATGCCGAGCTGTTGCTTGACCTGGCGGGGCGGAGGGGTGTTTTGGAGTGCTTTGATGAAAGGAGAAGAAAGTTCTTTCCGGATAGTGAAGTGTGGAAGGCGTATGATGATTGTCATTTCCCGGAGCACTGGATTGATGATTCGTAGGGACTGCAACAATGCCCGGGCCCGTGGCCCCATACCGGCAAACGAATTGAAAGGCCCGGCCGGTCCTAGTCCTAGTGAGCGAGCTTGGACACACTGGAATTGATCTGCACTTCAATTTTAGCTTGCTCCGACGCTATTCACAAAGGAAAGGAGTGTGATGTACATACATACATATCGTCGTCGAGCTTCCCGGCAACATTGGTCTCCGCGCACTTTCACGGAGCCGCCGCATCCCCAGGATCGCGATCAGGATGCCTAACGATGGTGGTGAATGTTCACAAGGTGCGGGGAAGGACAACGGCATTGGCGAAAAGCTATTCATTGCAGCTCAAGCCCGTTGGTCCGGAAGATGTAAAAGCCCCCGCTTGATTTGCGTTGCTTAGTTACCGACAGCCCTTATCACCGAGACTGAAATTTGAAAATTCGAGCAGAGAATCCCGTTTTGAGTCACTTTTCCAGCAGGCCTTCGACCTGGCTGGCCAAGGAGAGCGTCGGCGTCGGCTTGGGCGCCGAGTGCGTTCGCTGGAATGGTCCCAGGCATCACAAGGCAGCCAAGGACAAAATCTGCTTCAATCTGGAACTCTCTCTCTACTACTTCTAGATAACTATATTCCTTGAATATAGTATAGTACGATATTAGTATTGAATTGGTGGAAACTCTCACAACCCAACCAACACACCCATCAACATAAGTGGTGGCTGGAAGTTTTTCGAGCTCCTGTGTGTGTGTGTTTGGTGGGGGGGGGGGGGGGGGAGGAGACCCGAAACAACAGACCGTTATGGCAAAAATTGCTTTATAACGAACCAACGATAGAAGTGATAAC